>RJWH01003393.1:63717-157960 GCA_004363575.1 Solenodon paradoxus | reverse complement strand
CCCGAGGGGGGCAGGTTTTCTTGCCCCTCGGTGGTCTCTTCTTGCGCGGACCGGAGGGCTTCACGTCGGCTCCGTCACGGCTGATCTCCTTTGTTCTTTCTAGACTGGGAGTCGGCGGCTTACCTGTGCTTTAAACTTCATGGTTCCGCTGCCTGGCCTCTGGCGGGTTAACCTGGGCTGGCGCCCCGTGTCGCTGTGCCGGTGGCCGGGGTCAGTCGGTCACACGCATCTGTTCTCTTCTGGCTCTGGGGTCCCCTTGTCCTGCCCTCCGCTCCTGCCTGGCTCGCTTCCCGTCACAGTGACTGATGATGGTGACGTCGCCCCACTTCAGCCTGTCCGAAGCCTTGCCCACCAGACAGACAGACAGACAGACTTGGGACCCCACATGCAGGTTCCGCACACAGGACATTCCTCAGTCCATCTCATGTCCTGACTGGGTGGGCCACGAGGTGACGGCCCCTCGGCCCTGGCCCCCGATCACAGTCCTCTCTCCAGGCAACGCCTCCGATTCTCAGTCTGCTTGCTCGTCCATGTGTTCACACTCCAGGGTGGCCCCTGTGCCCAGGGCCTGTCGAGCAAGGAGCACGGAACTCAGTCACGTTCAGGACGACCATCTCAAGGGCGAGGCCGCCCAGCAAACACTGACACGCATGGCTGCCCCAGTAGGCCAGAGGCATCTGGGGACCCCGGTCACATCCGCAGTGTCACGGACAGTGCCAGTCACTGGCGTTCCACGGGCCCTGGCGTGGCTCCTCCTGGATTCCAGGCTGGGAAGCGCTGAGGGTTGAGGTCGCAGCTCCCCTTATTTGGAATCAGTCCCCATTCTTTGGGACCCGCTGGTTCAACTCTGTCCATACCCCCAGGTTCCAGTGGGGAGCTGCTGGCAGACGCCGGCTGGAGTTGGACTGGGATGGGCGAGGGTCGGCAGGGTCCGTGGGAGGCCCTGGAGCGTGTCAAGTCAGGGCGAGCTGCTGAGGAGCATCTCCAAAGTCGAAAAGCCGTCGCCCTGAGTTTGGCCCTGGAAACCTGAAGGTCCACTCGAGACTTCAGATCCAGATTTTCAGGCCCCCCGCCCCTCTGACGCACCTGCTCGCCTTGTGGCTAAGAGCCGGAGCCCCAAGAATCACAGCGCTCTCCAGCAAAATGGCAAGACCTGGCTCACGAGAGCTGTGGGACCACGGGGAAGGCTCCGGCTGGAGCCGGTGGGCCACTTACAGGGCGCACTTGGGAGCAGGGGGTCCAAGCTGAAGGTGCCTACAGGAAGCGGTACGTGGCAGCTTCTGGAAGGTTCGCGATTCCAAGCAGTGCTGCTGGGAGACGGGGTACAAAGGTGAGGTGGGACGCACCGAGGAGAGGCCAGGGCTGCGGGACTCCACCTCCTCCTGTGCTTCGCCCCGGGGCTGCGTCTCAGGCCCGCCCTCGCGGCCTCCTCCTCACTCCGGAGAGACGTTTCCTTTAGAAGTAAAACCACGAAGGTTTCAGAGGAACGGGTCTGGCACCCTTACCCTGGGTCTCAATTCAACTCGGGCCACCATCAAAGAATTTCCGAAACTCAGGAGGACCCCGAGCTTTCCTGGGACGAGCTGGGGGTGCTTATCGTGGCCGGGGACCAGCTTTCAGGTTTCTGTCTGTGAGTACACGCCGGCGGGACCCGAGTGGGTGCAGACAGCAGGCAGCAATGCCCCAGGTGACATGGGACCCTGTCTTCAACATCTGGGGACCAGGAAAGACGTGCACGGTCGCTCCTGTGCACCCCAACCCATTCCTGGTGTCGTCCCCGGCCACATCGGTGAGGACTTACAGGTTGCAGAGAAGGAGGGAGAGACGGCCCGGGGCCCCTGGTGGCTGCATCTTCAGTAGCAGCTGCTACGGACTGAGTCAGACGGGATGGGCCTTCATGCCCGAGCAGCAGCCACAGCCTCTGTCACCTCCGTCATGGGGGTTGTCGAGGTGGGAGGACAAACTCAGGGAACAGCTGAACCAAGGTGTCACATGAAGTTGTTTCTGTTTGCTGACTGGTGTCATCACTCTGGGGGAAACTACACAACACACGCCAGGGGGTGACTCACAGGGCTGAGTCTTGGGGTTGCGGGGGGCTCGGTGTTTGGGTCGATGCCCCGTCACAGATGCGGGACGAGGTGCAGACACCAGGCGCTGTCCGGCCATGGCAGAGTGGACAGGATGAAGACTGGGCGACTGGCCCTCTGTTGGCCTGGAGTCGGGGTGTTGTCTCCCCCTCTGAACGCACAACTGTCCCCAGGGTCCGCGCACAACAGAGGTAGGGGTGGGGGGTAGCTTTGTAAGCATGACCGGCCCCAGGATTTTGAGGGTTACTCAGATGGTCAAGGGCCCTTTCACATGGGCACCCCATAACTAGTCCTTGCAAAACTAAGAACTATTGAGTTAGGGGTCTCAGTTTCTCCTCTGAGGCCATACAGATGCCCTGAGAACAAAGGTTGGTCAACAAGACGGGGTGGTCACCAGCCTCATCCCTGCAGGTGCGAATCTTCAGCTGGTTTCTGAAAAGCGGGAGGAACAAGACAACATGATGGGTTTAAAACACGGGTTTTTAAACAGCCTTAACTAAAGGTGGAGAGGGAGCAAAAGGCCCCTGCTGGTCCTCAATCAATCTGCTCTATTTACCCAGGTTTGGAAAAAAGTGAAAACTCCGAGGCAGTGAGTACAAGGAGAGCCTGAGCAGCGATGTTCAGAGCGCCTGCAGGCCAGGTAATCGGGATGGAGGCTGACTCTCCTGGAGCCCAAAGTCTCTTGAACAAGAAGTAAAATAGTCCGGGGTGAGATTTCCAGGAATCCCCACCCAGGAGCTGCTGTTGGAAGCCCACCGGTGGAGCCTGACTCCAGCTCCAGCTCCAGTTAGACTGGGATTGCACAAGAAAGCATTTGTGGCAGGACTGGAAGCTGGAAGGCTTAGCACGATGCTAGAGTGTAGTCTGCTTTCCCCAGGACACTCGTGTCAGCCGGGGGACTCCTCCCGATCCGTGTGGCAGAACCTCAACCTGCAGCTGACGTCCGAAGGGAGCGGACAAGCAGGAACAGAAATGTTGGTGGAGTTCAGGTGACTTTCTAGGTCTGGCGACTGGCAGGTCTGTGAAGAGTGGCTGTGTGTCTGTCACCTGGTTGTATCTGGGGCCTGTATCTGACCTGGGTCCCCACCCTCGAGCTGTAAAGCAGAGGCACATCCATCCGGACCAGCTCTCTGGGGCCACGTCAGAGCCGTGAGCACCTCCCAGGGACCACTGCTGGGACTGTGGACAAGACTGCCACCGAGGTGTGTGCGCCATCTTGCTGTCACATTACTATTGGAACCCTGATGGCTGAAGGACACAGCCATCCTGAGCCAGCCCAAGCCTTGGGAGATGCTGGAGATGGCAGGCGGATCCGAGGCCCCACAGACACAGTCCGCGTCACGGTTCTTGGAAACTGTGGCATTCAGCAAACCGACACCGAACGAAACCAATTAAACCACACGCTCATTGAAACCAAGTTAATTCTCGGGACTGATGTCCCCAAAACATTGTCAAACTCTAAATGAAGACTCCAAAGACTTCTAAGAGTCGACAATCACTGGTCTCAGTCACGCATTTTTAACCTGCTCCTCCAGTTCAGGGTCAAGGGGACCCAACGGCACTAGACATGCTTCCATCACAGGGTGACTCACACACACACTCACTCACTCGGACAGGGACAGCGGAGGCGCCCCAATGAGCCTTGTGTGCATCGCTGGTGTGGGGAGGACACAGCATCCCTGGGGAAGCCCAGCAGACTGGGAGAGGCGCCCCACTGTCAGCCCGATGGATGGGGTCCCTTCTGAAACAGTGACGCCTCGCTGTCAGAGGTTCACCATCCTGCTGTGAAACGTGGGCCAGTCTGCCCCGACTCCGAGCATGAAGACGGGGAGCAAGGAAGGTTAAAGCACAACCCAGGGAACCACTCCACGGTCCACGATACCCAGGACGGACAGCCAGGAAATAACCGCACCCCCAGGGCCAGCCCAGCAGGGTGATCTGCCCCAGAAGCTCCCTGCTGTCCCCAAGGGAGGCAGTCAGCTAAACAATCTCTTCCTGTGAGGACACCCTTACCACGCCCCCACACCACCAGAGCCTTCCCTGTGCGCCCCTCCGAACCCCTTTATGTGGAAAATGGGGCCTGCCGTTAGCCAGTCCTTGAGGAAAGCAACTGGATCTTCACATGGAAGGCGGTGGGGAAAAAAACTGTGTTTTTCTTTAGTATCGTCTTTAACGCACAGGATTTTCCAGGCAGCGTGGGGTGGAGGCTGAGTTTACTGCAACTCTCCTGGGGGACAGTCGTCCCCCCTTTTCTCAGACCTCACAGGAGTCTAAGATCTTGCAGGAGTCTAAGACCTTACGGAAATAGCCAACTGTTAACAGACTCTACTGCTGTTTACTGTTCTGCAAACAATCCTCTGGCAGCTGCCCGGCAGACTCCAACATCCACAATAAAGAGGCAAGCAGTGCCATCTGGAATCATCTACGGTCCCAGCACCCTGGGACCCCACTCTTACTGAAACTGTCCACATCTTCACCTTCCCCACCCTGGGACTATAAAAGAACTTCTCTTGCTAAAGAAAATTGCCATTTTCATTTTGACATGGCTGGCTTGCACATAGCTCAATAAATCTTAAATTCCCTTTAGAAACTGTGACCCTCTTCCACAGGCATGAAAAGGAGCCTAACACCTTTCCTCTGGATTTCCATCTTAAAAGCCATTCTGGCTTTTCCCCAGAGACTGGGTTACAGCTGCAGGTCTGTGCCTTTCCTTGAGGCCAAGCAGGCACAAGAGTGACTCAGCGCTGTGCTGTGTGACCTTTGTCACACATGGCCGTCTCTGGGCGCCCCTCCAAAAGTGGGCGTCTTGCCCTGCAGGATCTGATCGCGCAGATACTGCTTGGCCTCGATTTTCTATTTCTCAACAATTCTTTGGCGAGAGGTAGGGTTTGGGTAGAAGCGCCCAGAGTCAGGAGTCGGGGGCCCAACTCTGGGCCAGGGTGGCCCCAGGCCCTTGGGGGAGGCCCCTTCACCAGGGCCCCGTCGGGGTCTGCGGTTCCGGCGGCCCCTCCCGCTGTGACAGGCGGGGATTCCTGCGAGAAGGCGGAGTGGGGTGGGGGGCGGGAGGAGGGAGGCGGCGCGCCCATTGGCCCCCGCGCGCCACGTGTCGGGCTGTCCAGGCCCCAGCGCCCAGCGCCCCCGCCCGGTCTGCGCTCCACTGCTAACGTCTAACGGCCCCGTGCGAGCCTGCGTCTGTCCGCCCGCGCGTCCTCGCCGGAGCCCCGCTGCGGTGAGTTCACCGAATCCGCGAAGGCGTTGCTTCAGGGAACCCGGGGCTGCAAGGGCGCCCGGTGCTGGGGGACCGGGCCTGCCCCGGGCTCGGGAGGGGCACCAGGAGCGAGGAGGACGCAGAGACCTTGGGGGTCGCGGGGACGGGGCCCAGGGACGCGGAGGGCGCTGGTGGGGCTCGAAGTTAAGGGAGCAGGGACTCGGGCGCTTGGGAGTTGTGGGTGCAGGGCCCGGGGTGCCGGGCAGGGTGCAGGAAGTGAGGGCGCGGGGACCCCAGGCGTGGGCTGGGTGTGTCCGGAGGTGGGGAAGCGAATCTCCGCGGCGGCGGCCCGGCGGAGGCAGGGCCGCTGGCTGCGATGAGGTGGGGGACGGTCGGCCGGGCTGACGCTGCAGAGGGTGGGGTCTCTGCAGAGATTGGCATCGCCGCTAAGTGTCGGGTCGAGGAGGCTCCGGCTGCTGGCCCAGGACTGGGAAGTCCAGAGACCTTGAAGACCGTTCCGGAGGGGTCCGAGGACCCTCGGGGAGGCGGGTGGCTGAAGCTGGAGGCTGAGACCCCCAGCGCAGAGGAGCCGGTGGGGCAGGGCGGGGCGGGCCTGGGCTGAGGGCTCCGCAGGCGGATGGCAGCCGCCACCTCGGTCCCTGGGGCCCGCCTCACCCTCTGTAACGGAGACTGATGGGGTTCCCAGGTGGGTCCTCCCTCCTGCTCCCCCTTAGCGAGCTTAGGCCTTCCCAAGGCTCGGGGCCTTCAAAGGACTCCCCAAAACGTAGACTAAGAGTGAGATACCGCAGATGCATCTCCAGCGGTCCCGGTGACTTGCAGTGTGACCTGATCGGTAACTGCCCCTCTCTGAGTCTCCATTTCAGTCTTCAAGTCCGGAGCCTGGAGCCCAGTCCCTCTGGGGAGACAATGGCTGTGAAAGTGTTTGTCAGTTCCTGGAGGAACTGTCAGAGGTCTGACATTCTTTGACACCTGCTGTGAGGCCCGGCCCCACCCTGGTGCGCCTGCCTACAGGGGCAGGGGCTGGGGCTGGGGCTCTGGAGGGCTGCTTGCTTCTCTCTCTCCTTTCCTCTGAGCCCTCTGGGGCGACCCTGACAATTCCAAATTTGGGCATATTCTCAGGGCCCGTGAAAAGACTCTGGCTTCCCCCATAACCCTCCTGTCCCCTGCTCAGAGCCCACACATTGGGTTCCTGTGCCCCCCACTCCCTGGTGACCCAGACAGGATATCCTGATCCCTGGCCCTGGGTGAATGACTGTCCGGCCTCCGCTCCCACAGATGCTGCCCTTGCAGGCACTGGGCTGGCTATTGGAGCTGGTCCCAGTCCAGGTGCTGGGGTCCTTGGGCAAACACCCCTCGGCCTTTCTCATTCCTCTGTAACAAAGTCCTTGGGTACTTCCAGCGCCCCCTAGGCCAGCTGCCTCCAGCCCGGATGTTCTGGGACTCTGTTCTAAGACAGGATTCTGGGGTTGGGTGGGGCCGGGCTGCAGCTGTGACAGCCACTCACCCATCTGTCTTTGCCTTCTCCCCAGCCCCGAGCCTGCTGGGTACAGATTTGTGGTTTCTGAGCTAGAGCCTCAGCGGTAGCAGAATGTGGCTCTGAGCGTGCAGAAGTCGGGGGCCTGCCTGCGGGGTCCGTTCAGGGCAAGAGGGCAGGCTGTATGGTGCTGGGCAGCAGAACCTCTGCATTGCGGCACCCAAAAGGGCTGGCCTCGCCTCCCACCTCTGGGCCTGTCTCCCGCCTCTGGGGGCCAGCAATGCACCAGGGCTCCTGGCTAGTAGATGGCTTGGCGCCATCTAGCATTTTCTGGGGAAGCCCAGTGGTATGCCCCTGGCCTCTCCAAAATGCTTCCTGGGTGGTGACAAGGCGCAGGATGTGGTCTCTGGGTTGACCCCTGGGCACCCCCTACCTGGCAGAGGAGCGGAAGTCTGGACGTGTGGGCTGTCTTGGCGGGAATCCTCTCCCCGGGAACCGTTTAGCACCCCCCGCCCCGCCCCGGGCTGTCCTGAGCCCCATTTGCAAAGTCTGGATTCCTCGCTGCTCACTCACAAAATTATGGGATGGCTGATGTGAGGGGCCTTGTAAACTGTAGAGTGCCGTGCAGGGACAGCATGTCGCTGTCATCCATGCGGCCAGGCAGGGGTGGGTGGAGCGCAGGCTTCCGCCAGGTGCTGCTCAGACAGCACTGCAGCCGCAGTTACCAGCGTCCAGGCCCTGGCCAAACGGGGCCCAGCAGGGAGCACGCGGACCCCTTGGCCAGGCCTCCTCTGACCCCATCAGGCCATAGTCCCTCTGATTTGTGACCCATAAGAAAGTCGCGGTTGGTGGTCAGGATGACCAAAATACACCTGTCATGTCGACCTGGTCTAGTCTGGGGCTCTTGGACATCCTGCGTGGGAAGGGACATCTTTGTCACCTGGCTCTCTCCTTAGTTCCCGAGGTGTGCCCTGTGGTGACAAGGGTATCTTTACGGTCACAAGAAGCCCCTCCTCTCTGGGCGGTGTCTGTGTGAGCAAGGGGACTGTGGGAAAGCACCCGAGTGTGGGTGGGTGGTGACAGGAGGGATGCCAGCCCGGCACCCTGACCTAGCCAGCCGTCTCAGGACAGCGACCTAAACTCATGTCTGTGCGATGAATTGATGATAAAGCCCCCAAACGGAGCTCTGGGCATTTCCAGGTTGGGGAACCAGGATGCGACCCCCTGTGGCGGTGCCCAGGCCCCAGGCTCATTGAGGATAGATGGCCTTTGTCCAGAACTAGTCTCACCTGGCTGTTGATTTCTGTCCTGACCGTCTTTCACAGCAAACCGGAAGCCAGTGAGGGAAAGGACCCCGAGTTCTGTGAGCCCCCAGGGCATGAACAGAGGAGGGCCGAGGGTCTCGTTTATTGGCAGCCAGTCCGTCAGGGGCACCGGACCTGGACAGGGCAGGCATCTGAGTGGAGGGCGGGCTTGTGGGCCTGAGCCCCCGCACCGTCTTGGGTGGATGGTGTCAGGGATGGTTTGGACGCCCGCAGACGTCAGAGTGCCACCTGTGGGGCAGCCCCATGGCAGGCCGGGCCGGGCGGCACATTCACGCTGGCTTCACCGTGTGGCCACAGGCTTCCTGCCATGGCAGTGGGGGCCGCCTCTGCACTGGACACCATGCCTTTCTGCCTCTGCAAAGCAGCCTGAGCTGCCAGGCAGCCCGAAACTTTCTGGAGTCTGGAGCCTGGCCCAGCCACCTGCACGAAGGCGCTGGGTGTGGAGAGGGAGACTGCTGAGACCTGATGTGCCGGTCGCGGCCAGTGGGCTTTGCCAGACTTCCCAGGGCAGCTGGAGGGCGAGGGGCTGGTCTCCCTGCAGGCAGGAGGTCCATGCGGAGGGGAAGGAAGGATCTGATGATATAATATAGGCCAGGGGTCTCTTGAGTGGGGCGCACTCCCTGGAGGCACTAAACAGTTTTCTGGGTGCAGGAAAAAAAGACAAGACCTCGTTTGCGTGTGCGTTGCGTCTCATGCTGTACATGTGCGCTGCTGTAGATCCTCACGGGCGCCCGGCTCTCTGGTTACTGGTGGGCAAAGGATCCCCACACATTCTTTTTAAAGGAAAGGTGCAGGAATGAAGGTCAGTAGGCAGCAGGAAGAGAGAGGAGGGAGAAGCACTCCATTCATTTTTATTTAGTTGTTCACACTGGTTGTTTCCCCAGCCTAGACAGGAGCCCGTCCTTGGGGTGAATATGGATTGTGCATCTCAGCCTGCAGGCTTTGCAGTGACTGCCTGCGGGTGGCGGGGTGGGGTGGGCGTGTCCACCTCATCTGCCTCATCCGCTTCATTCTGCCCTACCTCTGGGCATGAGGGGCCCTCCATAAATAGTTCTGAAATCTGCTCCATCACAAATTTCTTGGTGACACTCAGATGATTTCTTGATGACACTGAGCAAGTCAGTCGACCCTCAGGGTACGTCACGCCTGCTTCAAAGGGATCAAGCTTCGAGTTCCTTGCATGCTGAGGTTTCACAGGTCTCTGAGGAAGTCTGCTTGCAAAGCCTCCTGAGTCACGCCTTACGGTGCATGTCAGCAAAGAAGCAAATTTTCAAGAAAGGGTAAAATCCTGGTCTGCAGAGAGAAACCCGGCCACATGCCCGAGATCGTCTTCTGTCGGTCGATGCCTGAACCAGGTCCAAGGAGAACCCCAGATGCCTCTCCTCTGGCGTGACGTGTCTGTAGCTGCCTTGCACGGCCTCATCACCGCGACCTTCAGCTGCGAGCTGGCTCAGACTCGGACGCTGTGCCTGAGAGAGCCTTTCTCCTCCACCAGAGAGGCAGCAGCTCCAGCCAGCAGGGCGGCGATAACCCTCCTGGGTGGGTGCAAGCAGCCACGTCCTGAGGGTTCAGAGCCCTGGTGGCTGGAGGAGGCGGTCCCACCTGCTTCCTAGAAGAGTGAGCAGGAGCACCTGGAAAAGTTCCCAAAAGTACCAGCGCCCCGGCCTCAGCCCAGGACCGGGGACCCGGCTCCCGGCTGGCCTGCTAGAGCCCAACAGAGCAGGAAAGCTCTGGATGTGAGCCTGGAAGACTGGCCGGACGAGGGAAGGCCAGAGAGTGACCAGGGCCTGAAGGCACAGCCCCCAGCACAGGGCAGGCAGTGTTCTCACCCGTGCTCGCGTCTCCCCGAAGTTGCTCTCGGCCCAAGGGCCACCTCTGAGAACGAACGCGTTTTCTCACCCTGATTCGAGTTCTGCGTCGTCATCAAGACCCTCACAAGCGCCTTGAGCTCGACGCCTGCAGAGCAACAGCAGCCGCAGATGTGAAAGGACAGGTGGGAGCCTTTAAACCTCAGAATGTTCTGTCCGGCCCCAGAGGCTGCGCCCAGCCCCTCCGGACGTCAGCGGAGGCCACGCTTTTTGACCTCGCGCCTCCACCTGTCCTTTCCGTCTTCACAGAACCTAGAGGTTGTCCTTCCAGAGGCGAAGAAACCGAGGTAGATCGGGAAGTGGCGTGAGTCACTGAGGCAGAGGGCGAGGCCGTGCGGTGGCGGACGGGGGCCCAGGCAGGACGGGCGGCCCGGGGTCTGGGTCTGTGGGCCGCCGCCCCACGGAGCCTCCACTCGGAGCCGAATTCTTTCCTTCTCAGTTGTCAGGTGTCTATACGTGTGTGTTGCAGCTGTGGAAACTGAGATCGGTGTGGGCGATTTTCTGAAATCTCACACTGGTGTGGGCAGAGGGCTCCAGCGCCGGTCTGAACTCCGAGCTCCGTGCTGCTGCCCGGCTCTCAGCTCGGCGGGGCAGATGCCCGCCCCGTCCTGCCCACCGCTCGCTCGTCTTCCTGGAGTCTGGGCTCCCGGCGGGGCAAGGAGAGCGTAGTACTGCTCTCAGGCTAATGTACAAAGACCAGAGTGGCCCCAGAGTCCTAGACGACGCTGCCCTTCACTGGGTTTCTGGAGAGATCTGCCACCTGAGTCCTCAGAGAAATCCAAGTGAGAAGAGATTCAGGGCTCCTAGGTGGAGAGAGAGAGACACGTCTGGAGTGGCCATCCCTGCTGGTCTCGAAAACCTCCTTCCACTAAGATGATGAAATGGGCATGTTAGGGAGTGGGGAGAGGAATCCCAGGGCCCGGGGACACTTATACGCTGAGATGTGGCTGTGAGAATCCTGCCTGAAATCTAGAAAAGCTTTTCATAGGTGTCTGGGTTTTCCCAAAGAAGGAATATTATTCCCATTTTACAGATGGAGAAACTGAGGCCCAGCGTGGGACCCTGGCTTGTCTGGGTTATGGATGACTGGGACCCAGACCCAGATCCTTTCAGGCCTCCTGTCTGTCACAGCCAGGTGCTGCTTGTGTGGGGCTGGGGTCCCTGGCCCTGAGGAAGGGGTGTGGCTGCTCGAACCTGTCAAAAACTGGGGCTTGGCCCTGGAGCACCCAGCACTCTGCACTCTGGGCACAGAACACTTTGCAGCCAGTTGCAGGAGTGCCGTCTGTTTGCTTGGAGGTGGGGGGATCATGAGAGCCCCTGTTAAAGCTGGTTCCCCAGACCCCGGGGCTTCCCTGCATCCTGGGAGGGCTACGGGCGATCGGCCGCTGACGGGCCCCTGAACACCTGGTCCTGGGAAGCTGTCTCCACCCACACAGACCCGCAGGCAGCCCGGCGTGTGTCCCAAAGACTGGCGCTCTCCGAGCTGGCCCTCTTGGGAAGGGGCTGCTGTTCAGACAGGCCTGGGTGGCAGCCAGCAGGAGCGGTTTCCAGCAGCCAGGCCAAAGGAGCGTGCTGGGAGGCAGGAGGCGTGGGTGACAGGACTCACCCCACCCCTCAGCCACCTCCAAGCCCATGAGGTCCCTATTTCCCTGTGACCATTGGCATTCCTCTGCCCTCAGTTCCCCAAACTGGGGGACCCAGTGCTGGCTCGGGTCAGACCCGGGAAGAGTTACATGCTTCCGCAGGTCCCTGGTGCGGGGCACAGCGGGGCCGGCCCGGCTCCCTGGGGGGACGGGCTTGCAGGCGGTGGGGACCCAGCAAGTCCAGCAGCCTTGTGCTCAGGACCCCGTGTGCAGGAGCGCTGCCCTCCCCAGGACAGGGCAGCATTATCCTCCAACAACCCCAGCAGTCCCGGCAAGGGAAGGAAGCCCCTCTGAACTTGAGATAACTGACTGATGGGGAAGCTGTTGAGGTCACATAGCCAGTAGTTAACCAAGAGGAGGTGACCCCTGGTCCATCTGACTCCACGGCTATGTCCCCCACATGCTGTCTCCAGAGACCCCGACGATCAGAGCTGTGGGCTGACGTTGGGGTTCCTCACCCCTGGGTTGGGGGACGGGGAGCTGCAGCGCCCGGGCTCCCCTCCGCTCGTTCTTGTGACGCCCCGTGCTTTATTTCACCTTTCGGAAAAGCAGGCCCTCTCCGCTCTCTCTGCCTTTCCCCGGGGGTCTGGCCCCACCCCCCTCTCGGAACCGGCCCACCCCCTCTGACTTCTGTTTGGTGACATGCCCTTCACCAGAGAACCTGTCCCCTGACCCCCACCCCCAGATGACACACCCGCGCTGTTGTCCAGCCCTGACCTGTCCATCACAGGAGGAATCGATCTTTCCAGTGGCCCAGGCACTGTCCCCAACCCCAACCCTGCCTGCCACATGGAGCCCTTGTCCCTGCCCGCGGACACCCCCGCCCCTCGGCCCGTCCGGGTCGCTCCGTGGCCCCCTGACCGGACTGCATCTTCCTCTTCGCGCTCAGCTCCGGCACCTGCTGTTCTCCTGGAGAGCAGGTTCCGGAAACGCAGGTTTTGAGCTCTCGTGCTTCCTGTGACCTCAGCACCTGCCGGACAGTCCCGGGTGGCGGGGCGAGCAGGGTTGCCTGGCGTCCCATCCGCACTGCCAGGCCCGTCCTTCCTGGGCACGTGGGCTCTGGAGTCTGGACTGTGCTGAATCCACATCTCCACGTTATGCACCTTCTCTGACCCCCAGCCTCAGTTTCCCTCTGATGCCGGGGAGGCTTTTGTGCGGCTCTGGAGGCCGTGGGGGAGTGACTGCCCCGCAGCCGGGGGTGCTCTGGGTGGGGAGGCTGGAGGAGGAAGCAGGGATGCAGGCAGCCGGGGTCTCACGGTGTCTTCTCGTCTCCACAGTGTTTGCTGCTGCAGAACCTGCCACCATGGCCAACCCCGCACAGGTGAGGAGCCTCCCTCCCGGGCTGGGCCCGCACACAGGACCCTCCCCTCAGGGCGAAGGAGCAGAAGGTCCCCCAGCTCCACCGTCTCCTGCTAAGGGTCTCAGCTCTTTCAGGTGTAAACACAGCATCCCGAGCAGAGAAGGCTGCGTATCCACTCCTGTGACCGGGAAACACGGGCTTCGGGTCCGGTTGGATGCAGCCCACCTGGTTCAGAGTCAGGCTCCTGCCTGTGGGGCTGAGGCTCCTGTGGGGCCTTTCTCCCCAGACAGGCTCCTCCCGGACAGGCTCCTCCCGGCCGTGGCACACTGGCTCCTGGAGAGAAACGGCTTCCCAGTGAGCCTAGGAGACTGGAGTGCGGTCTCACGGGGCTGGGTTCGTGGCCGAGGACTGGGTCCCAGAGAACTCACAGCCCAGGAAGGTCCCCGGGAAGGGGGTGGGTCTGGAGAGTCGGAGGCATTAGAGTCCTGTGCTCCGGAGATGACGTCCGGTGCCCGTGACGGGGCTGCATTTCATCTGGAGACCTGGTCTTCCATGCTGGGGCCTGGCAGCGGCTTGAGGTTGCTCCTGTGTGTGGTGGCCGGAGCAGGGTGTCCTCTGCCAGGTTTGCAAGAGTGGTCCCCGCTGACTGGCCTTGGAGACACGTCCAGTGCCGGTGGGATCGAGGGCAGCAGAACAAGGGACGCTGCCGGGCCCGGGGTGGCCCACTTCACTCACACAGCAACCCCGCAGACATAAAGCTGCTGTGCGGTCCTCTTTGCCCCTCTGGACCTGTTTCTGGCACGAGTGGCCAGACTTTGTGATGAGAGAGCCCTTCCCTGTCTCCGTATGTGCCTCCAGCAAAAGGGCCCTTTGGGTGTTGAGAGCTGGCCGTGGCACCTGAATCTGGGCTGGCACCCCGCAGCCTCCGAGGGTGCAGCTGCAAGGTGGCTTCCGGCAGGAGCGCTGCAGGGGTCCAGGGCGGTGTGTGCCGCTCCCGTTTCCGTTGTGCGGCCCTGCTCCCCATAGGCGTCCGATGACAGGGTTCTCGGTGACCCGAGGGGACAGGTCCAGCCCTGGGAGTTCAGGGGCCGGGATGTGGGTGTGGACCCGGGTCCCCTCCGCCAGTGCCCCCAGACCACCCGTCTGCTGGCTGACCATGTGTCCTTGTGGCCTTGGATGGTAGCGCCTCAGGGTCCCTGGTCCCCTGTGCTGGTGGGAGCCTCCGGGGCGGATGGAGGGGGCGGACGCTGTGGTGGGGACGAGGCCTGGCCTCGGTGTGAGGGATGGGGAGCAGGTGCGTGTCCGTCCTCTTCCCCACCAGCACTCAGCCCCAACCTCCCGACGTGCGCCGAGCAGGCCGCGTCTCCCTGCCCTCCCACTGCGCTAACTGCCGAAGCTGGGAGCAGGCGGTGTTTGCTGGGCCTGTGTCACAGGGACTTTCAGGGACTTTCTGGGCTGGAGGACAGGCCAGGGGCTGCGGAGTTCTAGCAGGGCCACCAAGCCTGGGAGACACGCCTCTGCCCGGAGAAAAGACGTGAGCCCGGGCCGGGCCGCTCACCAGCTGGCACCGGGGCCTGCTGAATATTTCAGGTGGAAAGTCCCTCTTCCGGGCCCTCGCTCGTGGGCACCTGTGTGCTGGGGACAGAGTCCCCAACGGTACAGAGTGACAGGCAGGAATGTGGGCCTGGGGGTTCGCTGTCTAGGCCCCACACCCCCTTCTGCTGGGTGCTGAGTGGCCGCTCTGCCAGCCTTCCTCCCTCCCTCCCAGCAGCGCTGTGCAGCTGTTCTGGGTTCCTCCGCGGCCCCACCCGCGGCCTCAGGAGGCAGAGGGCACGCCATCCTCTGGCTCCGTCCTGCTGGTCCCTCGTCACTCGGGCCACCTTCAAAGCTGATGCTGTCAGCTCTGCGTTCAGTTTGTAGGGAGTGAGGGTGTCAGCAGAGGACATGGGCTTCCAGTCATACTGTCTGGGTCCCTGTTTGTGTGACGGGCACTCGGTGCCTCCTGGGCCACCCCTGTGGTGGGCAGACACCAGTGCTGCCCTGGGATGCCCGGCTTTCTGCCCTATGTGGTCAGCAGGGCCTACAGGGTCCAGCCCCCGCGGGCTGTACAGTCACTGTCCCCTGCTCTGCCCAGGGGTGTGATCAGGTTTCAGGGACACAGAGGTGGCGGGAAGAGAGCCGTTCCCTCTGATCACCCGCCCTGTCAGGACTTTAAATAGCAGCCCTGCGCCCAGGCACGCCTGCCTCTGATGGGAGAAAGGGCATCGCTGCCGGTCAGGCCCAGGGACAGGCACGGATAGCGGGGCCAATGCTGCTCCTTCCTTACCGGTGCCCTGGCCTCTTGGTGGGTCCCCGCAGGTCGCACCTCTGACTTGGGTGTCACACCGGGTTTACGTGAGCCTGGGCCCAGGAGACACGGCTCAGCAGACGATCCCTGACCTCCCCCTGACCTGAGCACTGGGCCAGCCTGCCTGTCTTGGTGACTGGCTCCCCAGCCCTCACCTCTGGGGTGCTGTGGCCCCGTGTCACTTCCATGGGCGCCTGTTGTGATTGGGGTTCCTGTTTCAGTGCTGTCCTCAGACGCCAGCTCCCGGCACCCTCGTGGCCCAGGAGCAGCGCCTGGTCTTGCCGTGGCCTGGGGGTGGCTCCGAGGGCCCGCACCCTGCAGTAGCCGCAGGTTCCCGGAGCCGGAGCGTGGAGGGGAGCAGCAGTGTCTGGGCTTCAGCAGGAAACTAGGTTCTGGGTCTCTGACGGGACCGCAAACGCTGCTAAAGATGGAAGCCCCGTGGGGTCCGCTCCACCCGCAGGGCCCAGTTGTGGGCTCCCAGCTGAGTGGGTCTCTCATGGGGAGCCCCGTCCTGGGCAGGTGCCAGGAGGACAGGCCCACAGCTTTCTGCAGTCTGGCCCTGGTGGGGCCTCATGGGAGACTGGCCCTGGTGGGTCAGGGTGGCAGGCAGCTGACCCTTTCTCCCGAACAGGGTGCCCGGTACCGCGGCTCCATCCGTGACTCCCCCGATTTCGACCCCGGCCAGGACGCCGAGGCTCTCTACACGGCCATGAAGGGCTTCGGTGGGTGCCCACTGTGGGCAGCGCGCTTGTCATGGGGTGGCATCCCCGCGGGAGCAGGGTCAGAGCCCCAGGTCGCGACTCTCGTGTTGTCTCCACATTATGTCCCTGTCGGGCCCCAGGGAAAGGCGGTAACACCCCTGTCGCCAGGGAAGAAGCCCTCCCTTCCGGGCACCTGGGAGGCTGAGCTGCCTCGCCCCTCTCTGGCCTCAGCGTCCCTGGGCTGTGATCCCTCCCCACGGGCTTCCTGGCAGAGCGGGGTGGGTGACGGTCCCCCTCTGCAGGCAGTGACAAGGAGGCCATCCTGGAGCTGATCACGTCCCGGAGCAACCGGCAGCGGCAGGAGGTCGCCCAGAGCTACAAGTCCCTCTATGGCAAGGTGCCCACCAGGCGGGGTGTCGGGCTGGGGAGCGCATGGCCCTTTGCGGGCGTCCTGGCTGTGGGTGGGCGCCGGGCGTGCTGGCAGCTGTGAGGTGCAGACCGGAGCCCCACGCGTCCCTGTCACGGTGCCCCCAGGACCTGATCGCTGACCTGAAATATGAGCTGACCGGGAAGTTCGAGCGGCTGATCGTGGGTCTGATGAGGCCACTTGCCTATTGCGATGCCAAGGAGATCAAAGACGCCATCTCGGTGAGAGAGGAGCCCAGGGTCTCCTCCAGTGGGTGGCTGTGGTCGGCGGGCAGTGAGGCCCAGACCCCAAACTGCCTGCAGGCCCGGGGCGGGCGCAGCACCTGGAGACCCGTCAGGCTGAGGCAGGCGTAGGACCCCACCCACAGGTCAGAGGGGACTCACCATGTCCGAGCGGCTAGGGTGGGGGCAGCTGTCTGAGTGGATGGCTCCGAGGAAGCAGGGAGGCACCGAGCACTTGACAGTTTGCAAAGCAAAGACCGGCTACTGAGCCTCGCTGTAACAGCCCCAGCTCAGCGGGACTTTGGCCAGGTGACCGGTCTCATCTCTGTGTCACAGAGGAGGAGGCCAAGGGGCAGGGAGGCTCGTAGTGAGTGGTCCATGTCACCCGGCCCCGGGCAGGGCTCTGGGACACCGAGGCGGGAGTCCCGCCAGCTGCCGCCCGGCCTGAGCTGAGTCTGTGCCCTTGCCCAGGGTGCCGGCACCGACGAGAAGTGCCTCATCGAGATCCTGGCCTCGCGCACCAACGAGCAGGTGCACCAGCTGGTGGCGGCCTACAAGGACGGTGAGTCGGGGTCTCCAGGCGGGAAGCCAGACATCCCTCTGTGCATCTGTGCGGCAGAGTGCGGGGTTCTCAACTGTGAGGCGGCGCGCGGCCCTGCCCCAGGTAGCTAGCGAGGGCGGTGGCGGGTAGACAGCGACAGCGCAGGGCTCACGTGAACACAGCACCAGCACCAGACGGGTGTCAGGGAAGCACCTGCTTGCAGAGGTGGGAGAAGACCCCACGGCCAGGCCCACAGGCCCCGGGGAAGGAAGGCACCTGCAGCCTGTGTGAGGCGGGAGCAGCAGAGGGCAGGGCAGGGCACGCAGTCCTGCCGGAGAAGGGAAAGGCGAGCCCTTGTTCCAAGCCCACGGGAGGCAGGGAATCCGTGAGGTGAGCCAGTTACACCGCTGTGCTGGAGATGGAGTAAGGGCTGCAGCAAGAACACTCAGAAGGCCGGAGCCACTGTCCTGGCTGGAGCAGGTGGCTGAGGGGGAGTACGGGGGACGGGGAGAAGCTGGTGAGACGGGGAGAAGCCGGCAAGACGGGGAGAAGCCGGCGAGATGGGGAGAAGCTGGCGAGATGGGGAGAAGCCGGCGGGACGGGCGGAAGCCGGCAGCCCCATCTCCTCAGTCAGGGTCTGTGTGGAGAGCTGTATGCACACCACTGGGCGGTGGAGGCTGGGATTTGTAAAGACGCTGACTTGCCTGGGCAGCGGGGACCTTGATCCCTGGTCCCCAGGTCCTCTGGGGACAGATCTAGAGACTGACTCCCTTCTCCACAGCCTACGAGCGGGACCTGGAGGCGGACATCATTGGCGACACCTCTGGCCACTTTCAGAAGATGCTGGTGGTCCTGCTTCAGGTTGGTCACCAGAGGGCCAGGCACTCCCAGTTCTGTGCCACACGGGGTGGCGCCCAGGCTTCAGGCTTGCTCCACCCTGCACCCCTCGCCACGATGCCCGGTTCACCTGTGAAACTTTTTTTTGCCAGTGAGCGGCTCCCAGCCCAGTGGGGGTTCAAGTGTTTGCGCAGCAGAGTCGTCCGTGGGGTCCCCTTCGTGGCGGGACGTCCTTCTGGGACCCTTCCTCTGCACCCGCTCCCCTCCCCTGTGGGCTGCCCGCTTGGCGCCCCCGGCCCCTGGCCCAGGACATACAAAGGCCCTGAGGAGGCTGGGAGCTTTGTCTTTGGTTTCGCAAAGAGGGGAGAGCTTGCCGTTTCCATTTGGACGGTTGGAAGCCCCAGGCCCGGTGTCCTGTGCCCTGGCCCAGGCGTGACGCTCCCCCAAGCTAGCTCCCAGGACGGAGCCTAGAGGGCGCTGGTGAACAAACCAGTGCTCCTGCAGGGACTGCGAGCAGTGGGGTCCCCACACAGCCCCAATGTCACCAGCACCCCCTCACTGCTAAGCAACGGCATTGGGACCGTTTCCCCTACTTCTGGTGGGGTGTCCCCACCTGTCACCCCTCACTTAACACTGAGTAAGCAGTGATTTGTGTGGTTTCTATCTCATGCTCAGTCCCCAAGAGGCAGGGACTGGAGGTCCTGATAGGGCCCGAGACGTGCAGTGGTCTTCACAGCGAGCTGGCCGCTCTCTCTGCTGTGTCCAGGGCTGGGACTCGGCGGCCCGCAGCCCATCTCAGATGCTCCAGGGTGAACTCTTTGGGGTGTGCTGCCTCCGCCGGACACTACTGCTGGGGAGTTGGGGTCCCTGTCCTCAGGTGTCCCAGCTGGAGGCATGGCTCCCTTTGGGGACACAGCCCACAGCCGGACACAGGCACTTGGCTGCCCTCGGGACGCCTGTTGGTCCCTCCCCGAAGCTGCAGAGGTAGTGGACAGACCCATGGTCCCCATGTCTGACCCAGTGGCTCCCAGACGCTCGGCCTCCACGGCCCTGCTCTGGGTCTGACGCTGCCCCGTGTCTGCCCAGGGCACCCGCGAGGAGGATGATGTGGTGAGCGAGGATTTGGTGCAGCAGGATGTCCAGGTGAGCCAGCGCCGTGGTCTTGGGGGCCGTCCTAGGGGCGGCCAGGGCTCGACAAGAAAGGGGTCTGTGCCCAGAGTGCACCGCCAGCCTCGGGCCGTGAAGAGCGTTTATTCCTTAAGTTTGTTCTTGTTCTGTGCAAGCCAGTGTCCCCAGCTCGGGGACGGGCTGACAGCAGGTTGGAGAGCCCCGGGGGAGAGCCAGGCGCTCACGTGTCGGCCTCCGCACTAGGAGGAGGCTGTCCCTGAGCCTGCGGGGGCCGAGACAGACGGACTGTCCCTGACGACGGGTGGGTGGTGCTGTAGCCGGCAGCACCTCAGGAGCCAAGGACAGGGAGGGACGGGCTGGCCCCACATCAGGACGATGAGGCATCTAATCTGGGCCTTGAAGGTTGAGTGGGAGTTTCCCAGAAGGAAAAGGAGAAAGACTCATGGGTGTGCAAGGTCCCAGGCTCAGGGACCGCACAGTGGCGAGTGGCCTGGCCAGCACGTCCTGTGTCCTGAGGCCCGGCCTCTTCCCCCAAGGATCTGTACGAGGCAGGGGAACTGAAGTGGGGAACTGATGAGGCCCAGTTCATTTACATCCTGGGAAATCGCAGCAAGACACACCTCCGGTTGGGTAAGTGCCCGGGACTGTGGCTCTGCCCTTCAGCCCCGCCCCCACTCCAGCGGTCTCCAAGAGACTGAGGTGGGCCCTCCCCACAACTCAGGGTGACCGCAGGTGGACATGCCCCACGGCTCAGGGAGGGTCACTGCACATGGACACGCCTCTCCCAGCTCCCTGCCTGAACAGATGTGGCTAGTGATGGCTTGACCTCCTGCCAGTCCCCCGCCCCATCCAGCCCCCTGGATCTGGGCACTGGGTCCCCTTGGCCCGTGCCTGCTCCTCATGACCCCATCCATCCCTCCGGCCCAGTGTTTGACGAGTACCTGAAGACCACAGGCATGCCGATCGAGGCCAGCATCCGCGGGGAGCTGTCTGGAGACTTTGAGAAGCTGATGCTGGCTGTGGGTGCGTGTTGGCCCTGGGCCCCGGGCTTTGGGATCTGGCCCAGGGACCGGCTGAGAACGGAGTGGAGGCCCTGCTGAGCTGGTGAGAGGAGGCCGGCCAGCTGCTCAGTGTCCATAGGGTGGCGCAGCCGAGTGACCAGGCGCTTTGCCCAGGGTCAGGAAGTGACAGGAGGAGGGCGGGCCCATGTGGGGCACCCTCCTTGGGCCTGGACTGCACCGGGCGACTAGCATTCAAAGCAGACAGGTGCGCAGGTCATAAGCGCAGGTCTCGGAAGACAGCCACGCCGCTCGGAGGGACGGTGTCATTTGAGGGGGTGCTCTGAGCCTGAGGGTGCTGGGAGTCAGCCAGCTCTAAGTGGGGTCAGGATTCAAGTCAGAGTCCCCAAATAGCGATGACTTGAAGGGAGTCCCGTGCGTGGGCTCCTGTGGCGACTGTATCCTGGGAGGGCGGGGGGTGCGGGCAGAGGTGTGGGGAGCACGGGTGGGGGTGGGGTGCGGGCAGAGGTGTGGGGAGCACGGGTGGGGGTGGGGTGTGGGCAGGGTGTAGTCTGGCCTACCTCAGGTGCGGGGTCTGGTGCCCATGCCGGGCCTCAGGCACCCCTTCTCGCCTGCCTGGCCTGCCCCACGGGTCCCCTTCCAAGGACTGGCGAGGCAGTGGGCTCTGAGCTGCTCTGCCCGCACTCCCCGTTTCTTCATCACCTTTGGGGTGGAGGCGGGTGGGTCAGGAGCCCCGGCCGCAGGCTCTCCGGACGTGGCGACCACACGAAAGAAGCCGGGGTCAGCCGCGTCCCTGGCAGCCGAGTGACGCCCTCTCCTCTGCGCAGTGAAGTGTGTCCGGAGCACCCCGGAGTATTTCGCTGACAGGCTCTTCAAGGCGATGAAGGTACGTGTGGGGCCGCAGACCAGGGGGCTCTGCCATTCACATGGGCTCTGCGCCCTGGCAAGTCCCTGCAGTCCGCTGGCCAGAGAGCCCCCGGGACCAGTCCCGGGACAGTGATGGCACATTTCCAGTGATTGGCCGAATCTTTCGGTGCCCCCACATACATGGTGGCTGGAAGGATGAGTGTTGTCTGGATCACTGGTCTGTGTGACATGTGGCTGAGGCTGCCCTGACTGTGTCGAGCCCTCGACACATGGCCCACGCGCACAGTGGCGCTCCCGGCTCACCAGCTGTCCGAGGCCTGGCGTCTGGCCTTCCTGGGCCTGCGTGGCCGTCGCCAGCGGGCCTGTCCGGGTGGGAAGCTGGACAGGTGCTTGGACTGGGAGAAAGCAGAACACGCAGGGTGGGTTACAAAGTCCCAGGGATGCTTCCAAGAGCCAGAAACAATGTATCAAAAATAATGCCCTCTACTTACAAAGTCCCAAATACACTGAAACAATGTGTCAAAGAAGGCGGGACCGGCTACTGACAAAGTCCCCAAGTTGGGGAACCTGAACCACGTCTCAGGAAATTCACGGCACCCCAGTTACAAAACCCCGCAGGTGCAAACCCGAACCGTATCAGATAGTCACGCACCCGGTCACTTACAAAGTCCCAGTCGAGTCGCCGTGTGCATAGCAAGATGGGCACCCCCAGAGTTAGTTCCTGAGAGAAGCGTGGGTTCTGCTGCCCGGGCCGGGGGCCCTGCACTCGGCCCCTCTGAAGGCCCCACTGCAAGCCCTGTGCGGCAGGGCCTGGGGACGCGCGACAACACTCTGATCCGCATCATGGTGAGCCGCAGCGAGCTGGACATGCTGGACATCCGTGAAATCTTCCGGACCAAGTATGAGAAGTCGCTGTACAGCATGATCAAGGTGCGCCGGGGCCTGTGGGGTCGCAGGGAACGCGGCGGAGAGCTGTCGGGCACTGGGCGTGGGGCATGGAGGACCGCGGACAGTCACCAGGCCCGAAGTGGCCTCCGTGGGGGCGTGAGATGGCCCTGGGCCAGCGAAGGTGGTGCCTCCAGACAGAATGTGGCCCGGAAACTCGTGTGAAGCTGGTTGTCTCCTCCAGCCTCCCAGTTTCAAGCTGCTCCCTGCGTGTTTGCAAAGGGAAATGGAATAAACATGGACGCACGCTGTGGGAAAACACTGGAATAAGCAGAGAGAGAGAACCGGGTTTTTACCTTCAAGTTTCCCAGCCGTGGGACGCTCCCCCACCAGGCGCTGCCAGGCCTGGAGGACAGGCCACTCCTGCCCAGAGGATGTCTGCTGGCTCTGTCCCCAGTTCCCCATGTTCCCGTTTCCACGGGCTGCTCATGGGGGTGCGGGCAGCAGGGGTTTGTCTTCCCAGCCCCGCTCAGCGGACCGTGTCCGTAGCTTGGAAGCGTCTTGGGGGCACGTGTGCCACAGTCGCGGATGAGCAGCCCACACGGGCTTTCCCTCTGGCGGCCACCGCCCGGTTTGGTCTCGGCATCCGGGAGGGAGGGCAGGGCCACTGTGACTGCCTGCGAGGACTCAGGGCTGCTGATCTCCCCACAGAACGACACGTCGGGCGAGTACAAGAAGGCACTGCTAAAGCTGTGCGGGGGAGACGATGAGTAAGTGTCCAGCGAGGGGCCCGGCAGCTGTGCGAGTGTGTTGCGGGCCTTGTGGGGCGAGGGGCCTGGGCCTGCTGCCTTGTGCTGCCTCCCGATCCCACCTGTCACCTGGTGCCTGCACTGCCCACTTGCATCATTTGTATGAAGCCAGGCA
The DNA here is from genome assembly GCA_004363575.1 of Solenodon paradoxus. Lineage (NCBI taxonomy): Eukaryota > Metazoa > Chordata > Mammalia > Eulipotyphla > Solenodontidae > Solenodon > Solenodon paradoxus. The sequence goes on along the minus strand of RJWH01003393.1, from coordinate 135,137 downwards.
CTGAGTGGCACCCAGACGGGGCGTGCGTGCGTGCGTGCGTGCGTGCGTGCGTGCGTGCAGCGGGGACAGGGACGAGGAAGCTCCTGGGCTGAGAAGGCTGAAGTCAGGGAGGATGGTCAGGGGCAGGAGATGAGCAGATCTGGAAGAGAGGCCAGAGGACTCCGGTCACTGACACTGGGAGGAAGGCAGCTGGGATCATGACCCTCAGGAGACAGGACTGGGATCCAATCTGAGAGGTCAGTGTGCTGGTGTCACCAGCCCCGCAAGAGTGTATGTGGACACTGCGGAGCACTGTGCGACAGGTGGCGGTGACCTGGACACTCGGGTCACTGACTTGAGAGGGAAGCTGGGACAGACGAGTCGCTCGTCTCACGGGGCAGAAAGGGGAGGTTGGAAGACTGGAGAAGTCTGTCAGGGCCAGGCTGCTTGCAGAATGGACGTGCAGGGGTCTGTGCTGGGTGCCCAGGGAGGGGGCCCCCCCCGACATCAGGGCGGCTTGGGAATCAATGAGGACGAAGCTGGGGAGCAGGTGGAGCCAGAATGATGGACTGCGTGTGAGTGTGTGCTCGTGTCTGGGGTGTGTGGTGTGGGGGGGGGTGTATTGGGGTGTGGTGTGTGTGTCTATTGAAGGTGTGTTGGAGGTGTGTGTTTTGGGGTGTATGTTGTGTATGTGTCTATTGGGGGTGTGTTGTGCATCTGTTGAGGGTGTTGTGTGTCTGGTGGGGGTGCTGTGTGTCTGGTGGGGGTGCTGTGTGTCTGGTGGGGGTGCTGTGTGTCTGGTGGGGGTGCTGTGTGTCTGTGTCGGGCGTATTGCCCCATGACTTTCCCTGCCCTCCCTCCACCTGTTCCAGTGCCGCTGGCCAGTTCTTCCCGGAGGCTGCGCAGGTGGCCTACCAGATGTGGGAGCTTAGTGCAGTGTCCAGAGTAGAGGTCAGACCCCCCTCCTGCTTGACCTCGACCTGCTCTCTCCTCTTCCGCTGCCTGCCCTGCTCTGGCCGGCACCGCTGCCCCCTGGTGGCCGGCCCGAGGCGGTGATTCTGCCGTCTCTGCTGCCTTGACCGCTAATAACCACCCGCCGCGCCACTAACACAGCCGGCTGAGCAGACACCTGCTGGCCTGGGAGCCCTGTCCCATCTCGTGCCCCCTGGTGCACAGGGGTGGGACTCAGGCTGTCCTGGTGTCTGCAGACTCAGACCCAGAGGACGGAAAGGGAACTTTCAAAAGTGCCCAGATAAACACTTAAGAGGGACGAAGGTTTCTGGACCCCAGGCCTCTGTGGCCCCCTGGGTGACCTCGTGAGCACACCTCTCCCTGGGTCTCTGTCTCACCTCGGAGCCTAGAGAGGCGCTTGAGCTCGGAGGCTCTAGGACAGTGCTTCCCAAAGCATTCGGCAAGGTGACCTCAGGTTGTGGGGGCCGGCGTGTGTGAGGCCGGCCTCCTGGGGTGGGAGACAGCTGGGTGCTGCCTGCCGCCCTCACCTGCGTCAGAGCTGGGGGAGCAGCCAGCTCGGGCCGTCCTCGTGGCCTCCCTTAACTTGGTGTTGTTGGACAACGAGTCCTAGGATGTCCATCCTCGTGCTCAGTGTCCTTGCCACACGGCCCAGCTCTGCCATGGCGGTAACCCGCCCAGCTGCTGGGCTCCCTGTGAGCCAGGCACGTGGGGGTCAGAGAACAAAATGGAGCACGGGCTGGTCCTTCGGTCTGGAAACGCCCTTCCAACATAAGCCTTTAAGTGAAACCGAAGAGCAGTATTCAGTGGGTGTGTGAAGCAAACGCGGACTCTGCAGGTCGCTGAGGACCGAGTGCATTTGGGAAATTGTTCTGCTGTTTCAACATTTCTGTGGCGGCCCCGGGGAGCAGGCCAGAGCTGCCTCCTGGGCAGGGGCCTCAGGGGCCTCAGGGGCCTCAGGGGCCTCGGGGGCCATGCTGGCCGCTCCCTGGCTCAGCTCTGGGAGGGTCCGTCTGCTGCGTCCCCTCCCACCCCTGCTCCCCCACAAGCTGCCTGGTTTGGGGCTGCAGGCCCCCACTGCATGCTTCTTGTGACCAGTTCCAGACACTGCTGACCCCTCTGCCTTCTGCAGCTGAAGGGGACTGTGCGCCCAGCCACCGACTTCGACCCGGACGCTGATGCCAAGGCCCTGCGGAAGGCCATGAAGGGGCTTGGTGAGGGCCTGGTGGCTCTAGCGGGCTGGGCAGAGGCCCCAGCGAAGGTCCATGGGAGAGTAGGGCTTTCCCCGGCCTCCCTGAGACAGAGAGGGAGCAAAGGGTCAATGGCGGACTCCAGCCGTCCCCAGGACCAAGGTGTCCCAGCCTTGGAGCAGGCCTGGCAGAGGAGACACTAGGCCGCAAGACCTGACTTTGCCACCGACTGGCAGTGACTTTGGCCAAGCCCTTCACCCGCCCTGGGTCTCGGGTCCCTTGTGTGAAGTAAGGACTGTGGGCCCTACAGGCAAGAGTCGGGAGTCTGGGGTGGGAGTGTCCCTCCACTCACTCCCTTCCACACGTCCATGTGACCCCACAGGGAAGAACCACTGTGGGTATGGAAGTCCCAGGCTGTGGACCAACAGGGAAGGGGGCCTTGACTTCCACGGCCCCGCCCCATCCATCCTACAGCATCCAGGGACCTCAGCTAGTCCTGTCCTCACCTCATGTCATTGTGCCAAGGGAGCAATAGAATCTCTGCTGTGTCAGGCTGCAGCCTGGCATGGTCCATGTCCCGGCCTGCTGGCCTCAGTCTGAGGCAGGAGGGCATACAGGGTCTTCTGGAGTCGGCCTGCTGTGGGGGGCGTGGGGCAGCCAGCCCTCTGGGGCTGGGAGGGAGGACTCAGGGTCCCCAGTGGGACGCAAGTGGGAAGGGTCACCTGTAACTGCTCCAGCCCCTGGTGTTGTAGGGTGTTTACACCTGTGACAGGTGTGGGGTTATAGGTGGGGGTTACAGGTGTGGGAGCTACAGGTGGGGGGGTTACAGCTATGGAAGTCGAGTCCCAGAGGGCTGGGGACTTGGCAACTGTGGGAAGAGCAGGAATGAAGTCAGGCCCGGGGGGGCCCTGGGGTGTGGCCACAGTGCCCTGAGCGGTGGCTCTGTGCAGCAGGAACCGACGAGGGCACCATCATCGACATCGTCACGCGCCGCAGCAATGCCCAGCGGCAGCAGATCCGGCAAACCTTCAAGTCCCACTTCGGCCGGGTGAGCGCCGGGCTTCCCTGCACCTGCTGTGCGGGGCCTGGCCATGGTCCTGCCCGCCTTGTCCTGGGAGGGACTCCAGTCCTGGCCTGGGCACCTGCTCACAGCTCCCCAGGAGCTCTGCGGCCGGGGCGGTCTGAGCTGCGTTCACGTCGTGTCTGCACGGGCCGCAGACCCAGCGAGTGGCTGTGAGCGCTGTGCCTCAGTGGTGTCCAGTGGAGCCGGCGTGGCCCCCGGGGGAAGGTGGTATCCTTCAGTGCTGCCGCTCCCTCCTTCCTGGAGAGCGGCCCCGTCTTGACTTCCTCTGGGCAGTAGGGCCCCCATCAGTGAGGATAGACACGGCCCGGACCTCTGCCCACTCCCTGCAGCCGCATCCTGCCTGGCCACCATGGCTGAAGTGGCTGTGGCCTCAAATCTACCCTGACAGGACTTGATGGCCGACCTGAAGTCCGAGCTCTCAGGAGATCTGGCCAGGCTGATCCTGGGGCTTATGATGCCCCCCGCCCACTATGACGCCAAGCAGCTGAAGAAGGCCATGGAGGTAGGTGCGGATACGGGTGGGAGGTCCGGGCTCTGCTGGTGTGACGTGGGGCGGATCGGGCTCTGACATTCTAGATTCCTGTCCCCACCTGGGCACAGCCCTCCTAGGGCTGCCTGTCAGTGACTCAGCACCTCCCACAAAGGGGGCCCTTCTCCCTGGAGCTCCCCACGTCTCTGCTTCAAGTGTGAGCACGTGCCCAGTGGTCAGAGGGACGGGCCTCAAGGAGCCACTGGGGAGGCGGCCAGACCTGGACAGACAGCAGCAGTGGGAATGTGTTCTTGGCGGCTGCCCCTGCCCACCTGGGGGCATTGGCATCTGCCTTCAGCTGTGAAGGGACCCACCAACCCCTCAGACACACATGCTCCCACTGCACTGTATTGTCTGAGGACCTGCCCGATGTGCTGGCTCTGCCTCCACGTGCCCCTGGGCCTGGTGGCCTGTCCCTCGGGCAGATGGCATCTGTCCTGTGTCCAGTTTGCAGATGAGGAAATCGGCCGAGGGGCTGTTATGTGTCACAGCCTAGGAGGCCACCGCGCTGGGACTCAGACCCAGCTCTGACCTCAAAGCTGGGCTGGAAACCACGAGTGCCTGCAAGAGACAGGTCCCAGGCAAAGCAAACTGGGAAGAGTTGTCCTCTGAAAATCCTCGACCAAAAAGCAAATACTTAAAAGTGGGGACTTGGGGAGGGGCGGAGACCTCAGATTCTGATGCTCTGAGTGCCAGGCTGTTCAGTTCTCCCTAAAAACTGCCCCCTAGTCCAGCCCGCTGTTGTGTCTTCAGGCAGAGCTGGGGCCCACTGCTGGCCAGGCGGGAAGGCGCCTGGACGGCCTCACAGCCATAGCCCGACCCTCCTTACCGGGCACTGGCCTGGGAGAGGGCGATCGCCCCAGGAGCCATCGTCTCGTCCGCCTCCCTCCCCTCCCCCAGTGAGCCCTGGAGAGTTGCGTCCCAAGCCTTGACCTTCTGTCCGGACGGCACTCAGAAATCCAAAGATAAACGTAGCTAATGATTTCCTAAAGCAACTTTTTTTTCTGACAAAATAATGCATATTCATCATGATAACATGAAAAATACGCAGAGCAAGAAGGGAACTGCACAGCGTCCGGGGCCTGTCACCACCAGCGGCCGCACACGTCAGGCTGAAGTGAGCCTGCCGCTCCTTCCACACGGGCACGCGTCGCAAGCGCGTGGGTGCTGCGCACGTGCTCACCTGTGCGTTACACCTTCTCTTCCGTCTGTTTTGGCCCAAAGCACATGCTGTGGTGCTTGAGGGGCCTGGGAGTCTTGACAAGCGGGATGGTCGCCAGGCTGTGCCGCGCTTTCTGGCCTGCAGCTGAGCCGGGGCAGGATCCCTGGAGCCGGGTCCCCTTGCCGGGCGCAGCTCTCATCCCCTCGCCTTCACGGTGCAGGGTGCCGGCACTGACGAGAAGGCTCTCATCGAGATCCTGGCTACTCGGACCAACGCCGAGATCCATGCCATCAACGAGGCCTACAAGGAGGGTGAGCGTGTGGGCTGAGGCTGAGGGAGAAGCCGCCGCCCTCTCCACGCTCTTCTCCAAGCCACAGGCTGTGTCCCCACCCCTGTGCTGGAAAAGGGCTCCCAGGGGGACAAAGGCTCAGGTGGAAGAGAGTTCCCTGGGATGGGAGGGAAGACGCCGGGCAGCTGGGGGCCGGTGGCCAGCATGGTCCCACCCTGCCTGATTCAAGGGCCCCAGTGCAGTTGGGAGCCAGGCTGGCTTCCTCCTGAACTTGGTGGTCGGTTTGCACAGGCGCCCCTGCTTGCCCAAGGGCCTGTGTGCTGCTGAGATGTTGCCACGTGTCTTGTGTTGGTAGAGGATGGCACGGGCAGAGCTGTGCTCAGGGCAGCGTCTGCCCTAGGAGGGAAGGCCGAGGGGAGAGGCCGGGGCCTGAGGAGACACGGGGGAGCTGGGGGGTGGACACGGGCAGAGGCAGGTAGCGGCTGAAGGATGCATTGTCAGTCACCGGTGAGATGGCTGGATGCCCAGGCCACACCCCTCCCCAGGCCCCCAGCACTGTTCTGCCTCCAGTCGGGCTCCTGGGCCCCAACCCCTTCTCCGTTGCAGACTATCACAAGTCCCTGGAGGACGCACTGAGCTCAGACACCTCCGGCCACTTTAAGAGGATCCTCATCTCTCTGGCCACGGTGAGAGGATTCGGGGGCTCGTGGGCCTGGAGGGGCAGGGGTGCTGTGACGAGGGGCAGGGAGGCAAGAGCCTAGTCCCAGGGCAGTGTCCCCTCTCAAGCCAGCACCGCCTCCTGCCATGCTGTCTGCCCCGCCACCTCCACTTGGTGGCCTGTGACTGCAGCTGGTGAGACAGAGCCACAGGGTGGCCGTCCCCAAGTTAGGCCCCTCAGCCTCCTTCCCGGGCCTGGGATTCCCGAGTTCCGGAGGCTGCCCAGCCCTGACAAAGCCTCACTGCATTCATGGACAGCCTCCCTTGGCAGGCAGGAGCCCCACGCTGCAAATGAGCAAGAGGGGCCTAGCAGGCCCCCAGGCTGCTGGGGAGAGGGTGACAGGGGCGAGAGTGGCTGGAGGGGCCGACTTTTCTGCTGTCCTGCTGCAGGGCAACCGTGAAGAAGGAGGAGAGGACCGGGACCAGGCCCGGGAAGACGCTCAGGTGAGCCCGGGGCCTGGCTGTGGAGGCGGGAAGCCTTCACCCTGCTTCCTGGGAGGCCGGGCGCCGAGGGTTTCCAGCTTCCGGTCAGCACGCCGGGCGTGGCGTGGGCCTGCTGCCATCATGAGGTCTTGCGTGACCTCAGACCTGGAGGGGACTTGGCGAGGGTCCTCACGTTACGGGAAACCGGCCCAGAGAGGCTGTGTGATGACCGAGGGCCACGCAGTGAGCCGTGACCTCTGGAGGGGGCAGGTCTGGGGCTGCTTGGGGAGGGGCCTGAGTGCTCAAGGGCCCCTTCATGATCTCTGAAATGGGGTGTCCTGGGAGAACCCGGAAAGCAAGCCCTCTGTCCTGCTGTCTCCTGCTCCTGAGGGCTGCACCTGCGGTCTGGGGGCAGCTCCTCTTGGGGGCTGGTCCACCCCAGATCTGCGGTCTCTGAGGCTCCCAGGCTGCTCCACACTGCCCGGCCACCTGCACGTGCCCACCCTCCTGAGCCTGGTTCCCAGCAACTCTGTGCAGGTCTCTGTCTTTTCTGCCTGCCCCAGTGCCCGCTGCCCCCAGGCCCCCAGGTCCATAGACTGGACGCAGCCCCCTTCGTTTGCAGCTCGGGGTTGAGGGCCCTTGGGGCTTGGGACTCAGAGTATAGACTCTGGCTCCAGCCATCTTCAGAGTGTGGCCAAGAAAGACACAGTCAGAGTGCACCAAAAACAGAGCAGATGACCACACTGTCGCTGTGTGCCTGCTTCGTCTGCTTGAAGAAGGAACCCGGCTTCGTGGGGCCTGGCCTGCAGGGAGCCACGTGCTGCCTGGCTCCGAACCTGCCCTTAGCCCGTTTCATAGGCGCCCGGTCCCCGGGTCACACCCTGTGCCTCAGACATGCAGCAGCTGGGGACCCACCGCGGCACGGCGTTACAGCTTCGTGGTGGGTGGGGGGCTAGCTGGGAACCCGCTGCACTTCTGTGTGGGGCAGATACCTGGCCTGCTGCCTGAGCAGCCCGTGATTGGAGAGTCTTGACCAGCTCCCTCCCAGCCCACCAAATCCACCTTCCCCACCAGGGAATGCTTCTTCCACGAGGCTGCGCGTGCACTGGCTCTGGACAGGGGCGCTGCAGCTGTGCTGGACTCCGCTTTTTGGGAGGAGGGGAGAGAGCCCGGGTGGACGCCAGGCCCAGCCCTGCCACTCAGCCGCCTCTTAGCGCAGGCCCGCCCCCGGCGGGGCCACCTGTCATCCCAGAAAGCCTGTTGCCTGAGTCATGCGTGTCCATTCAGAAATCTAGAGTGAGAAAAATAAAACAGCGGTCAGTGTTAACCCTGGTCAACACTGGGATGTCGTTCCCGCTGCTCTGTAGGTATAGTTAGTGGATTCCTGACTCACAACAGCTACACGTTCGCATTTGACAAATGCCACTGCGTGTTACTTTAAAGAACCAACAGTTTGGAAATTCCCCAGGCTGCATGGCAGGTGGGGTGCCCTGTTTGCGTCCCCCTGTCCACCCGGGGGATACTTGGTGGTTGATCTCCAGGCCTAGCCCCATTTTGAGCTCCAGACCAATGGTCAGGGGAGGGTGTGTCCCTGGGGTCTCAGGAAAGAGACACCCCCCGGCCTAGCGCCCTGCCCTCTGACTCTGACCCCCTCTCTCCCCTGCCCTCAGGTGGCGGCTGAGATCCTGGTGAGTGTCCCTTCTCCATGGCATGCTGGCCTCTGAGTGGGCGGGGTCAGGCAGCCAGCTGGGGCTCCCCAGGTGCTCTCTCCCCTTTGGGGTGTGTTAGGAGCCCCACTGTGTAGGAGACAGGTGTTTCCTAGCTGTCCTCTCCAGCGCGACATGTCGGCAGACCCCCAGCTGTCCACACTCCTTTAAGTGGACTCCTTTCTAAGCTAACCTGAGCTCTCTGAGAGGGAGATGGAGTAGTGGCAAATAGAACTAGTAACCGGTTAGGAGAGATGGTGGGAGCACATGTGTGGTCGATGAAACATTGGGACAGACACACCTCCTGCCCGAGGCCCCATGCAAGGCTGGAAATAGTCACTCTCTTCGGGGCCCCTTATCCTGGGTCCTCCGGGATGGTGGGAGGGCGCTCGTGCAGCCCCTGGAGCCCACGGGCGCCGAGAACCAGGCGAGCCGAGGAAGAGGGCCTCCGCCGTGAATGGCCCTGCCAGCCGCTCCCACTGCCCTCTGCTGGCCAGAGTTGTGGGTGTGACCGTGACCGGGCGCTCTGTCTGCCCACGTCCTTGTCCCCTGGCTCTGCAGGAGATAGCCGACACAGGCAGCGGCGACAAAACTTCCCTGGAGACGCGTTTCATGACCATCCTGTGCACACGTAGCTACGCGCACCTGCGCAGAGGTGAGCCCAGCCCTGCACCGCGGGATGGCCTCCCCGCCCAGGGTCTGGTAGGCACTCCCAGGTGCCTTGGCCCCAGGGACTCGGGCCCAGGGGCGTGAAGGCTCTGCCTCCTTAGGGGAGCAGGGGCATGTTCCGGGTCCCTGGGAGGGGGATGGCAGATGGCTTCCCCTTCAAGGTCAACGCCAGTGTCAGGGCTGCCCTGGACACAGGCTGCAGGAGGCAGGCCCTCCCTTCTCTGACACTGCCCACCCTGCTTCTCTGGGGCCAGTCTTCCAGGAGTTCGTCAAGAAGACCAACTATGATGTGGAGCACACCATCAAGAAGGAGATGTCTGGGGACGTCAGGGATGCCTTCGTGGCCATTGGTAATAGGACCAGGAAGGGTGGAACCCGGAGGGGAGGGGGCTGATAGGGTGGGGCCGTGGGTGGGGCGGGGCCATGGGCGGGGCCCTGATGGGGCAGGGCCGTGGGTGGGGCGGGGCCATGGGCGGGGCCCTGATGGGGCAGGGCCGTGGGTGGGGCGGGGCCATGGCAGGGCTGGGTCCCAGGCCTGTTGGCCATTGGGGTGAGGTGGCCTTGGTCACCTGCCTTCTAGGTTACAACTCTAGGTGGGATGTGGGATTTGCAGCTCCCCTGAGTCCCAGATGCTAGTATGCCGGGAACCCCAACTGCTACGGGAACCAGCTCTGAATCGGAATAAAATCCGAGCTTTAAAGACTTTCTTCTGTCCGATGCCCGAGAAATTTGGGGCCTCAGTGCCGGCCTTGGGGAGGGCCCTGTCCACCGTGGTTAACCCCACACCTCAGCAGGAAACGGGGTGCATTGGGAGGAGACCAAGTGCCGGCCAGTGCCCCGGGGTCAGCTTGCCCTGGCCGGGGCTGGGGAGGGAAAACTGGACGGGAGAAGGTCTGGTGTGGAGGTCCCCTGACCTCCCATCCTTCCTTGTCCTTCCTTCCCCAGTTCAGAGTGTCAAAAACAAGCCTCTCTTCTTTGCCAACAAACTCTACAAATCCATGAAGGTAAGGAGGCTGGCTCCACAGCTCTTCCCACCTCCAGGGTGGCCGACTCCACTGGTCCTTGTCCGTCTGTCTGGCGCTACCTCTGGGGGGCAGGTCTCTGCCAGGGTGACCTTGTCAGGCGCTTGGCTGTCACACTTTGGGGAGCCTGCTGTGAGCGTGGGGTGGGCCAGGGCACAGAAAAGCCCGAGTCACAGGACAGCTGCCAGCTCCCGGGGGCAGGGTCCTCACCCACCTGGTACCCACATTCCGAGCTCCAGCAGGCCATCCTCTCCTATGACAACTGTTTGCAGCCATCCCGAGTGCCACACCTGTGTCCATACCGTCTTCTGCCTGACCACCTGTCCTTGTGGCTACCCTGGGAGGTCACTGTGGCATCCATCGTACAGGGACACTGGCCCTTGCCCGAGTCCACAGGCTCCTCAGTGCAGGGCTCCAAGCTCCAGGCCCTGCGTGACCACAGAGGTGACCCACCACCCAGTTCTAGAGCCCAGAGTGAGGATCAGAGGTGTCAGCAGCGCCGTCCCCTGCGAGGCTCAGAGGGCCTCCCATGCCTCCCTCCCCCTTCTGGGAAGGACACCTGAAATGCTGCTTCTGTCTTCACACGGCCTTTGCTCCGTGTGCACAGGCAGGCGCTGTTCCTTGGTTCTAGGCCCCCCTCCCCCAGCATGACCTTCACCATTACCTGTCATCGCCCCTGAGTCCGAATTAGGTCCACGGGGAGGTTCAGGGAGGCATGGGGACTGGGGTGGATGCTCCCAGGCTCTCACCTGACCTGGCCCCCGCCCGTATTGCTCCTTGCCCATCCCACAGGGCACTGGCACGGATGAGAAGACCCTCACCCGGGTCATGGTCTCCCGCAGTGAGATTGACCTGCTCAACATCCGGCGTGAGTTTGTGGAGAAGTATGACATGTCCCTGCACCAGGCCATCGAGGTATGTGGGGAAGGGGGCCGCTGCACCGGCATCCCCACAGCCCCCGACAAGGCGACAGGGCATATAGGTCACCTGCTGTGCACACCAGGATGCTGGTGTGTCCTGGGCCTAGTTACAGAGGTTCCCATATCCCTTTACAACCCCTCTATTGGGGTGTCATTCACCAGTTCACCCATCACTAGGAGTCTGGTGCCTTGTGAGTCCCACAGCCCAGTGGGGGCATCCCTTACCTGGACCTGTCCGCCCCACGCCCCCAGGCGACTTTCCTGGGCGTGTGGCAGTGGTGTGGGCCTGGGGCCCGTGTTTGTCTCGGAGGCTGGCCTCCCACCTGTCACTATGCCTGGCCGCTCCCGGGAGCTCGCTGCAGGGTGTGGTTGGTCATACATCTTTGCAGGGTCATGGCAGCAGTTTCAAACTTACAGGCACTTACCTTGAGTCATAGCCACACGCGTTCCCAAAGTTTGTAAGGCATTGCCTCCCTCCGGACCGCGAGTCACTAGTTAGAGGACCGAGAACCCGGCGTCCCTGTGCGCTGACCTGAGGCCCCTCTGAGACAGGAAATTGTGCGGGAGGGCACGGTCTGCCTCTGCATCAGGGAGTTAGGACCAGAGTGGAAGGGGGGCTCTTGTATGGCTTGAGTGGGTGGTGATGATGATGTATTGCTTTTAAAAACTGTATTTCCAAAGTATAAAAGCAACTGGAGGATGCCTAGGGCATGAAAATGATAAGCACCCCTCTAAAGGAGGGGCTGCATCCCAGAAAGGAGGTCTGCCCCATCCCCAGCCCCGGCCTGCTAGTGTGCTGACACCCAGGTGCCATCGTCACGGCCCCACAGGGCCGGTACCCGGGGAGTATCCTGGGGCCACCGTTCCCAGAAGGTTGGGGACAGTTGCTCCGTGCTGCTGAAGGCTTGGAGTGCAGTGCCAGGGCGGGGCACCCCTGTGCCTGAGGCGAGGGGGGAAGCTGAGGGCACATGGGTTGGGGCTGGGGCTGCTGGGGAGCAGAGGGGGTCAAGGGCGAAGGCACCCGCTGCTCCAGAGGAAGTGAAGGCAGGGACCCTGCGCAGGCCCCACTGCCAGACCTGGGCGGGCTGGAGAGTTTGGGTTTCTCCGGAGGGTCGGGGTGTTCTTGTGTGCTAGGAAGGGCCTCTGGCTAAGAAGTGGCACCTGGGGGCTGAGGCATCAGGAGGCCAGCACTCACGCTGTCCCCTCTGTCCCAGGACGACACTTCCGGAGACTTCATGAAGGCCCTGCTGGCTGTCTGCGGTGGCCAGGACTAGGCACTCGGCGGCGGCACCTCTGCGGAGACCGAGCTGCACTGCCTCCGGCCAGCCGGCCGCTCCAGCGCCAGAGGGGCCTCTCGCCTTCTGCGGGCTCAGGCTCGGCTCCCCTCCCGTGGCCTCTCCTCACTCGGCGGCCGGCGGCAGGGAACAGTCGCCAGAGAGCCTGTCCGCCGCCCCACCTTCCTCCTCAGCCCGTCCTGCTTGGGCCCTGCCCACCCCTCCCTCCTTCCCGCCCTGGCCCGGCCTTGTCAGACCCAAACATGCTGAACCCGAGCTGAGAACTGTGTGCTGCATGGGGGTGTGGTGGGCGCAGCGGAGGGGGTGGGAGGAGCCCCCCCAGAGCCTCCACCACAGGTGGGGGAGTTGGTCCAGGCTGCCGCCAGGCCACCAGAACACGGCCTCTGGCCAGTCTCTTTCTCGTTTTTGTTAAAGGAAGGTGCAGCAGGAATGAAGGCGCGTGGGCAGGCAGGAAAAGGGGAGGAAGAGCACTTCATTAATTTATTTAGTTGTTCATCTTAGCATCCCCCCCCACCCCCCATGAACCCAGGTCCCTGGACGCGCTTGCACTGCACCACCTCCTCCACCAGGGTGCGCCAGTCTGCTTTCTTCAGAATCAGACTTGCACACAAGCATCTGCCTTTCTCTTCCAAACTTGACCTTCCAGGAGGGGCCATTCCCTGTCTCTTCCCGCCCTCAGTGCAGAGACTACAAACCACTCCTACAAAGGGCCTGCAGCCTGGTGTCCCCATGGAGCCCCGCTGTCCCCCGCAGAGTGTGCCCGTCCAGCTGACCCGGTCCGGGGTCTGCACAGGCTCTGTGCTCGTCCTGCCTGGGACGTGCCCCCACCCACCCGCCATGCCTGGCCCCGTTTCTGTCTTCTGTGAGCCCTTCCTTCACCAGCAGACCCACACTTCCCCTCTGAGCCCTTGAGGGCACCAGGAGTCATCGCGATCCGGGCCATGTGGGAGCTTCCAGGGGAGGAGGTGGTGAGGGGCACGTCACCCTGGCCGGGGCTCTGCCAGCGCTGTCGCTCCAGCCGGGTTTACTGTAGCAGCTGACCCGGGGCGGGGTGGGCACTGGCTGGTCTGGACCAGCCCCGGCCCTCAGCCTCGGTTTCCCCATTTGTACTGTGAGGGCTTGGACTTCACGGTTTTGGAGAGTCCTTTCTCCACCTGTGACACGATGAGTCTGACAATCAGACCGAGCCCCTCGTGTCTTCTCCACGGCCTCGCGCTGCCGGGCTGTGAGCCCAAACCCCAGGAGCTTCAGCTGGGAGCTGGTGGGGGCGGGGAGGGGGGTCTCCCCCCAACTTAATGGTTAGTGAAAGAAAAATCTGCAAGCTGGTTCAGCTTAGGGGGGCCTGGCTGGTCTGCCTGCCTGCACCTCTCAGTCCCAGGGCAGGGGCACCGCTTGTCCCTGGGGGCGGAGAGGCATGGCTTAGGCTCTGGGAAGCCGCCAGTGGTCCCGCACGGCTGCCTGAACAGGTAGCCAGGGAGCGTGGCCGGGAGGGATGGGCGGCGAGTGGTCTGAGGGATGAGCCGCGGGCCCGGGGTAGCACACAGGCCGGGTTTCTTAGATTCCCAGACACGTCCACTCGCCTGCTTCTTTGTCCAGGTGGGTTATGCTCTGGGTGGACAGGGCAGGGGAAGGCCCCTTGGTCAGGGCAGTGAGGTGCATGAGGTTAGAGGTGCCTGCAGGTCTCAACTTTGAGCAGAAAGGTGTGTGAGGGCTAGTGCCTGATTCCCAGGGGACGCTGGGCGGAGCTGTGACAGGGAGACAGCTACACGGCCCACCGCGAACTGTCTCAGAGCGCAGAGGTGGTAGTGGCACCCTGGCTGCCTTGTCCCCCAGACCTCAGCCCTCCCCGCGACTTCCTCGCCATGCTGCCCAAGTCAGGCGTGGGGTTCTGGTTCTGTGAGGGCGCCCTCTCCCCGTGATCCCATCCGGGCGCCGGACAGCCAGCACCCTCAGCTGGACAGCCACATGGCCGCGGTGCCGTGACACACTGTCCTGTAGAATGGGGACTGCAGACCCCTCACAGGAGGGCGTGAGGATCCTGATGAGGCCGCCTGCAGGTCCCACGAGACACTAACGGGGCCCTTTCCCCTGGTGCCTGCTGAGCCCCCACCACAGCCCCTCCCCCAGAGCGGAAGAATGGTTGGAAATACCCTGGAGCAAGGGTGCCACCCGTGCCCGTGGGTTCCCACAGAGAGCACAGGAAGGGGACCTGTGTGGGGCCCCAGAGTGTGGGTGCAGCTGCTCTCAGCAGTTAAGGAGGCACAAGGGAAGGCCGGGAGACACCAGACCCTAAGCCTGGCCGGCGAGTCTGCTAGGTGACCAGAGGCGTCTTTAGGAAGGTGTCAGCTAGCATGAGGAAGAGACCCTGCAGCCACCAGACGTGCTTGCAGTGGCACCTCGAGGTGGAGGGATGTAAGCCGGTGGAAGAACAAAGGTGGACATGGGAAGAGAGACAGGAACAAGACAGCAAGGGCCAAGGGCCTGCTGCGCAGTTCAGGGAGGCAGGTGGGAACAGGCATCCTTACCTGGTAGCCCAGAGGCAGGACAGAGGTCCCAAGCCCTGCAAGGTGCCCCCTGCACCCCCAGCTAGGGAGGCCTGATGAAGCCCTAAACCAGGCCCAAAGGGAATGGGTCCTTCCTCCGTGCCCTGCTGCTGTAGAACTTTCCAGAACATGCATTTCCTTCCGTGGGGTGCCAGCTGCCTGTAGGTGCAGGTGCCATCGGGAGCCGCTCCAGGCTGCCCCATGAGGTGGCACGGACCTCGGTCTGGAGACGGCAGGAGGGACTGACAGGGCCCACGGAGGCCCCGAGCCTGTGCTGGGTCAGCCACCCATTCCCCACGAGCACCCCCGCCCCTCTGCCCAGGCCACGGCATGCTGTGCCCTGCAGGGGGCCCAGGAGTGCAGCGTCCCACCAGGGCTGGGCTGAGGCACCAGGTGCAGACACCACAGTGGCAGAGACGCCGCCACACACAGCTCGCGCCAGGCCGTGGTGCCACCTGCCCTTGAGCCCAGACTCCAGGAGAATCGGGTCGTGTCAACCCGCTGGCGGAGCCCCTGGGGGTTGAGGCTACAACCAGAGGCGTCTTTAGGAAGGTGTCAGGTCCCCAGGTGCAAGGCCACAGGAGAGATTTTCCTCCAAGAGCCCCCACCCACCCATCCCACCCTTCTCTGGAGGGTCCTAGGAGCTGGCAGCTCCCTGCTGTTAATGAGGGACCCAGCGTGTCTGCAGTTCCAGTGCGATTCCTGTGGGATGGGACCTACGTGGAACTTTTCAGGCTGCCTCCTCACCGCCCCACCATCAGGGCCTCTCCCAGAGCCTAAGGCCTGGCCTCCTGGGGTTGGGATCTCAGCACCCCTGGCCCCGGGCCTCTGAGGCTCGCCTTGTCGCTGTCCACATTCCTACCTCTCCAGGGTCCTGGCGGGGTGGGCCTCTCCCAACCAGGTTAGCAGGAGGGCAGGATTTGCATAGACCAGAGACGTCGTGGGAAATTCCCCTGGTGACAGGCTTCCTCTTGGAGGCCAGACCTCTGAGGTCACATTGCTCCTTCCTCCCGCTGCCAGCCTCCTGCTTCCCCAGCATCTGGCAGTGTAGACCCAGCTCAGGGGTCACCCCTAACTTCTACCTGGATGCCGGGGGGCCGGGTGCATCAGAGGGTGGGCTGGGCCCCAAACAACAGCGAGCCGCCCCTGGGGAGAGACGGGCAGCAGCAGGACCTGTGGGCCACCTGGCTGCTTTCCCTGCTCCTCACCAGCCCTGTTGCCAGAGGGTGCAGCTGGCCCCTCCAGGACCTCAGTGTCCCCTTCTGTCCAGCGCGGGCTGGTCAAGATCACCTCTCAGCACTGCTCCAGATCTGACGGCCTAGAAACCACTTCCTGGAGTAGCTGTCCTTGCAACACCCATTCTCTTGCTTTGACAAATGTCGCAAGGCCCTGCTTCTTCCTGTTTCCTCGGGAAGCACAATTTTGCAAAACGTGTCCCTGCATCCCACTTCAGACAGCAGAATGACATGGCTCAAGACTCGTGCACCTTGGCTGTTTTTTCTTTTCACTTCCACCATGTGTGGTGTCTGGGAGCCCCCTTCTCCCCAGACCCTCCAAACTAGAGTCCTCACCATCCCGGAGCAAAGAGAGCAGAGAGTTCCAGGCCCACCACCCAAGAACCAGTGGTTCCGGGGCAGCTAAGGGGATCGCGGCCACCAGACTGCACATCTGAGTCATCTGCCGTTTTGAAACCTGCCCCAGGCCACACCCCCGGTGCTGATGTAATTGTGGGGTGTGGCCAGGCTCCCAGCTGAGTCTCCTGTACCACCAGGCTGAGCGGGTCTAAGGCCAGGGAGGGTCATGTGGTTCTGAGGGACACCGCCTTGTCCTGACTTAGAACATTCCTGATGACAGGCTCCCCTTGAAGCACACAGGTCGTCCCAGGGTGATAGACGGGCAGATTGAATTGGTCCCCTTTCATGGAAGAGGAAGGCGAGGGACAGAGCAGAAGTCCCCACCAGGGTCCCACCCCAGTGTCTCTCTAGGCAGCGACTCACGTTCTCGACTCAGAGCGGCTCTGAGAAGACCTGTCCTTTTGCGCATGGTCGAGAAATGCTGCCTCCAGCTCTTCATTGAGTTTGCAGGGCTGTCCCGCCTGCATCTAAATAAATAACGGATTTGTCGGGGAGGGGGAGGCTCAAAGTGGCCCTGTGTTCATCCCACGTCCTGCCCCTGCCCCTAGGGGGCGGAGGGCTGGCTCTGCTGGGCGTCTGAAACCTGGGAGGCTCTGGGAAAAGGTGACAGGGCCGCCTGCAGGAAGTGAGCCTTCTGTGTCGGTGCGGAGGTTGCGGGGTGTCCGCCCCAGAATACCGCAGAAGCTCACCTTCCCTCTGTGCTTGGGGGTGCCTTCCGCCAGCACCAGGGCCCTGGGAGCTGATGGGGGACGTGGCCTTGGGGGCCCCAGTCCCATTTCTAAGCTCCACGGGGCCAGAGATCAGCCAGAGCCCTGGACAACGGAATCAGTGACTCGGGAAACTCACTGAATGGGTCTCTCCTGACTTTCCAGGTTGGGCTCCCCTGTCCCTCCAACATCACAGAAGAACCAGAGACGTGGGGTGGGAGGTCTGTGCAACCCCTCCTGGTGAGCTGTTGGTTAGTCCACCTGCTGGTCAGAAAGCAGGTGCTAATGAGGATGCAGGGGAGGGTCCACACATGAGCCCAGGGCCGCGCCGAGAGCCTCAGGAATAGCTCCTCGTCTGGGTCTGTGCAGACCCCTTTCCTTCAGATTTCCCAGTGTCAGAAAGGAAGGGCCCTGGTGGCTGCCTTGTGAGGACACTGGAGACCAGCGTGGGAGAAGGCCCCACAGGAGAGCCGGGACGCAGCCCCGAGCTTCTCTCCCAGCCTGTCCTCCGAGAGGCTCTCCCCTGCCATGTGAGCAGGACAGCCTTGCTGGCAGCAGCAGGAGCCCAAAGCACACCTTCTTCGGGTGCCAGCCGTCCTGGGGACGTCCCCCCATGCCGCCTTGGCCCCAGAGGACCGTGATTATTGTACCCAGAGACCCAGAGGCTGAATCTCATACCCCATTTCCTCACGAAGCCACAGGTGGATTTCAGGGGAGGCACCTACTGACCCAGGGCTGCTCCGTGGCCCCCAGGAAGCTTCCCAGGGGAGCCAGGGGGCCTCGCTCCCCAAAGCCGTCCCTGCCACGCCTGGGGCCTGCTCCCAGCTGGGTGGTCCAGGTCAGGGGCTGCCCACAGCTCCTTCAGGAGCATCATTGGTAACACGCTCTTGTCCCTGCGGAGAAAAGGCTTCCAGCCTGGAGGTCTGGCCTGCACACCGGCCAACTCAAGGACTGGAACGTTCTCCAATGATGGAGCTGCCTGGTGTGGGAGCCAGTCGCCATGCATGGCCACCCCACACGGCGGAAGCAGCCAGTGTGACCAGGGGACACTGGGCGTGGATGAGCATGGAGGGCCGGTCAGGAGGCCTTCTCCACCCACCAGGTGGCCCTCCCCATACACAGGGCAGGGCAGGGTTGGATTGGGGGGACCCCTACTCTGCCCCGTCACACAGTGCTGTCGCCCTAGTGGCCAGTTTCTCCAGCCACCTCTGTGATGTTCCTGTCTGCTTCACTTCCCATGCTCTGCTCAGAGCCAACCATTTTCAGCTCCGTGAATGTGACTCGTCCAGGTCGCTGAATTCCTCCCGCCAAAGCCGCATTCTCACAGCTGTGGTCGTACCCTGTCCGTGCCCTCGGCCGGGCCAGGCTCCGTGGAAGCTTGTGTGGGCAAGGACGTGCGCTGCCTCTGCTGCCGTCTAATCTGACGGCTGCCACCGAGGACGGGGTCCACGAGCATCTGATCTCCGTGGCCACATTTACTGGACAGCCTGGACCTGGGAGCTCCGGGGTGGGAGGACCACCTGGGGGCCCTGCATCCCTGCAGTCCGCATGCTGCTGGGACACAGGGGTGACCCAGTGGGTCTGAACGGAGCCTCTGTCTGAAAGGAGCCACAGCTTACAAAGGACAGGCCACAGGGCCCAGCCCAGCTGACTCTGGGAAAGGGAGGCGGTGGACCCCCAACCCTGAGCTGAGACGGAACAAGTGGGACCCCAGAGGATGTGGGTTGGGCAGCAGGTGACTTCCTCGGGGCCCTGCTGGAATCCCCCGCTGAGGCAAAGTTGGATATTGAGGCCCTTGGAGAACACGGAGGAGAGGTGTGGGGGGCAGGCCGGCCACAGAACCAGTGGGTCCCCTCCTGGAATTCACAGTGGCCAGCGACAGCCAGTCTGGGAAGTGACAGATGGGGAACCACAGGTGGGCGGGCTCAGGGCCGAGGCCTCCACTGGGCTTGTAGGGCTGCCTGGGAATTCCCCTCCTGCCTAAGTCAGCCGCCGCCTCCTCCCTGCAGAAACGCAAAAGCCGGGGACAGCACCCTCCGCTCCTCCTGCCTCTGGTGAGTGCCAGGACTCGGGCCCAGACCCTCCCTGCTCCGGATGGTGGGTGGTCGGCAGGCCTCCTCGCCCCTGCCCCCTGCGCTGGGCTCCAGGCGCCCCTGCTCCGCCTTCCCCGCCTGCCTTCTCAGCCTGTCGCTATCTCTCCAGTTACCGCTGATCTTTCCAGAGGGTGGGAAGAAAGCTTTGCTCCTGTCTTATCCTTTCCCAGTTGCCTGTGAGGATGCGGGTGTGGGAGTGTGTCAGGCTGGTGAGCCCGTGTGAGCATGGGCTGCGTCTGGGGGCTTCTGGGAGTGGTGTGTGGGCACGCAGCGATGGCTAGACAGGAGAGCAGGCGGCCCCCCGTCTCCGCCCCTTCTGGGGACAACAGGCAGGCTGGACCCCCCAGCGCAGGGCCCTGGTGCCCACCTGGAATGGGTTATCGCCCCAGCACTGGCCCCAGATCACACGCAGTCCTGATTTTCCCAGTCAGAGGCCGGACCCAGGGAAGCCCCGGCCTGGGAGGAGCACAGAGAAGCCGAGCCACCCAGGAGCACAGAGGGAGAGTGGCAGCCTTCTGGCAGGGGAGCCTGAGTGGTCCCGCAACTGCTGGAGCCGCACCCAGGTCTCTCGGGGTTCCGGGATTAGGAAAGGCACCCGGGGCCAGGCCAGCTCTTCCACTTCCGGGAGGGCAACTGGGGGTGCATGATCCAACCCTGAGGAGCCCAGGAGGGAGGCCAGGCAGGCCGGGAATTTCCCCGTGTCACTCTGCCCTGTCCTGGCTCCAGGGCGCCCCAGAACCCCCAGGGACATGCCAGCCCAGGGCGCGAGGCAGTGACGAGGCAGTGACAGGTGGGACACAGGATGGGAAGGGGGAGACCCTGGGGAAAAGGCAGGAGCCCGCTCGAGACTAAGGGCAGGTAGGGGCTGAGTTCCAGGAAGAGGGGCAGACCCCACTCCAGCCCAGACCAGGAGCAGCTTTACCCTCACCCCCATGATGTGGGGACCACACGTCTGCCCTACCTGTGCCAGCCACCCAGTGGGGTCTGTCTGTCTGACCCTGGCTGGACGTGCTCCCAGAGGGCCAGACTGGGTACCCATGGGTCTGACTCACTCACTGTCAGGGCAGATGGACCCGAGGACTGAGGGCAGTCACTCAGTTTTCTGGGAAGTGGCGAGGGTGAGAAGTGCTGAGGGCGGGAGCTGGGCTGCAGACCGGGTCACCGGCGTCCCGCCAGCACTCACTTGGCACTCCGAGACCTCCATCTCCTGTAAACGCATGCCCAGCACTCCAGGCACCCAGCCCCGAGCCGTGTGGAAGGGCAGGATGAGGAGACGGTGCCCTGTTCCCTGTCTCTGTTCCACCATGCCTAGCGGAGGTGTGTATCTGCCTGTTCTGGGAGCGAGGACAGCACCCGGCAGCAGAGACGGGGCTCCAGTCCCTTGTTCCAATCACAGGCAGGCCCCTGCCAGCTGCCGCCCCTGCGTCTGAGCTGCCCCTCCAGGGAAGTGGGCTGGCACTGCAGCCTTCAGAGGGCAGTCTGGGCTCTGGGTCTCCCAGGCAGCCAGCACTCCTCAGCAGGATGTCACACGTGGGCTTCTGTGCCATGTGGCCGTGCACGTCACCCTCACCCCAGCTGATAAGCATGCCAGGGCCACAGGGCACCAGCTCACGGGATCGGGAGGGTACAGAGGTGTGGTGCTGCCTGCAGGCTCCGCAGCCTGGCCCCGGCCCGCTCCGAGTCTTAGGTGGCAGCTGAGCGTGCTTTCCTGGAGCGTGGATTCAGCTGTGACTCTGGGCTCGGGGGTGGGTGGGGATGGGAGCTGTGCGCAGCAAAGCGCTGCAGTCTGGCCCTTGGAGTTCCTCCCCGGCGGGCCGGTCCTCTCTGGAACCCAGGGCGCTCACTGCCGTCTGCCCCGGGCTGGGGCCAGGTGCTTTCCTGGAGGCAAGGTGTCGGACTGGAGGCGCTGTGCCACCCTGCCAGGCCCAGGGTCTAGTGACCAGGGAAGACATGCTCCTGGGTGTAACAGAAGCTTGACCCGACACACGTCACCTTCCCCACCACCCGCTCTGGCATGTCCCAGGGGACCAAGCCTGGGCTTCGCGTGGCTCTCCTGCTCCTCCCGGTCACCTGAGCGTGTGTGCGACTGCGCTGTTTTCCCAGGGGAGCCGAGGTCCAGAGGGGAGCAGGCGGGCGGTGGTGGGACGGGGTCAGCACCGCAGCAGTAGTGGCCGCAGCGCTGAGGACCTGGATGCTCTGCACACAGGACATGTTTGGCCTTGAATGAGCGCTGGGCTCCTAGGTTACCTCTCGGTCAGACAGGGATCCCCTCTCATGGGGGAGCCTTCTGAAGTCCCCCACTTGAAAGGAGGCAGGGCTGGTGCTTCGAGGAGGTTGACACGGGTTTTCTCCAAGTGAAAAGGGGGCTGTGAACCGTGATCCACTTACGCGCAGACCCCACCGCCTGCTTCACCCAGCCTCGGAGGCCGGCCGGACGCCGTGAGAGGGCTGCCTAGAAGGGGTTTGAGCATTGAGGGGCTGGGTGTCCTTGGGGGGGTGTCCCAAAAGAACCCCTCCCTGATACCGGGGAGGACTGTCATTCCGTCTGGGGGAGTCCAAAGTTCCACGCGGACTTTCTGCTCTGCGGGGGCCGGCGCCCCAGCCCCGTGCTGCTGAAAAGTCCACTGTAACTTTTAGAAAAATCACCCCAAGGTAGGAAAACGGGCAGGAAGATGACAGTGTGACCTTTGGGTCAGATGTAAGCCCGCCGAGGAGTCATCTCTGACACTTCGAGGGTGAGAGCCTGCACAGCTCGTCAAGGTCAGACATTTCACCAAGTCCCTGGAAGAGTCTGGAAACAAGATGTGAACACTTGGAGACCCCCCCTTTCAAGTGACCCCCAGAGTTTGTGAGGGGGAGGGTGGAAAGGTGGTGGGTGGGGCCTCAGGGGGCAGGGGGTGCTGTGTCTTCAGAGACACCAGCCACTTGCCCCGCCACTCAGAGCCGACGTCACAGCTGAGTGAGCCTGGGCAAACGCGGTTTCGAGGTTTGTCAGCACCTCTGAAAGTAAGTGAAGGCACCCGGGATGTCACAGAGCTAAGAGCCCTGGAGAGGTGTGTGCGTGAGCAGGACATGCATGCGAGCGGTGCACGCGTGTGTGTACATGCCGTGTGCACATGTTCTTGTGTGACGGGTGTGTGTGAGTGGTGTGTGCACTATGTGTGTGTTGTTATATGTATGCAGGAGGTCACACAGTCACAGTTAATTGGCAGACGTCCCCTTGTGTAAAACGAGGTTCTGTAACTAACAGCCCATCTGGAGGGCAGGTCTGTGCTGGTCAGTTCTCGAGGGCGGGTGGTGTGGTCAGTTCTCGAGGGCAGGTCTGTGCTGGTCAGTTCCGAGGGCGGGTGGTGCTGGTCGGTTCTCCAGGGGGTCGTGCTGGCTGTTCTCAGCAGCCAGGAGGAGGATCTGGCTCAGGTTTCCACAGAGATGCTGTTTAAAGAGCTGTCCTTTGTTCCAAGGTTAGGTCGTTTACTTTGAGTTAACCTACCTTCTCTGATATAAAACGGTGGCCTTAACTATTGTTCTCGACCTTAGACCAACTGACCGTCCTTCGGGAGGGGACCACCCTGTCGTAGCCCATTGGTAGAGGCTGGCTGTGGTAGTGGGGGCTCCGGGTCTCCCCGCGGGGCTTGGGCAGGTTCAGCGAGGGCCCGGTTCCCCTACCTGCGCCTCCTCCTACTCTGTGGCAGGAGGGGCGCGCACCACCTGCCGCCGGCATGGGCTGGATCAGGGACAAAGCTCCTTCGGGCGGCCAGAGGCTTCGGAAGATCCTTCCCGCTCGGGACCTCGGGGTCCCGCTGCAAGCGGGCGCATAGGGACCTCGGGGCGTCGGGCTCCACGGCGTCCCTGCCCCGCCGCGCTGCGACGGGGCGCCAGGCGGCGGTCCGGGCTCGGTCACCCGGCCGTCAGGACGCCCCGCTGGGCTCCGCCGCCGGAGCTGCCGGGACCCCCGCCCGCCCGGACACCGCCTGTGCCCGCCCGGCCCGGCCCGGCCCGCTGCGCGATTGGGCGAGCGGCCTGTCGATCGCGGGGACTTCCCAGGCGGGGCGGCCCGCCACTTCCTCGTCCCGGCCGGAGCGGGGCTGGAGCCCGGAGCGCGGAGCCGGAGCGCGGAGCCCGGAGCCCGGAGTGCAGAGCGGGGAGCCCGGAGCGCGGAGCCCGGAGTGCAGAGCGGGGAGCCCGGAGGGCGGAACCCCGAGTGCAGAGCGGGGAGCCCCGAGCGCGGAGCCCCGAGCCGGAGCGGGGAGTCCGGAACGCGGAGCCGGAGCGCAGGCCCAGCCCAGCCCAGCTGACCCAGGCCCACCAGGTGAGCGGCGGCCGGACCGCGCGTGGCGAGGGGCCCGGGCGCGGGACCAGGCCGCTCCGGGCTCAGGCAGCGGCCCCGCCGGGGGAAGGGCCCGGCCGCCGGCGGGCGGGGCGCGCGTGCGCACTGCGGGGAACCTGCGGGCCGGCGGGGGCGCGCGGGAACGGCAGTCGCGGGGGCGCGCGCCACCGGCGGTGGGAGGTGGGCGTGGGCGTGGGTTGCGCGCCCAGGGGAGGCCTGTAGCGAAGAGGGAAACAGTAACTCTATTGGGTGCTTTCCGAGTGCTGGTCTAAACCTTTTACGTGAGTCAAATCCATCCTGTCATCGTCCCCATTTTACCGGTTAGGAAACTGAGGCACGTGGGCTCTCACGGCTAGAAAGGTGCAGAGTCGGGGGTGAAGCCAGGCATTTGCGGGTTCCTGCCACAGCGTGTGGAAGGTAATTTGCACAGTTAGAGTCCCGCGCGCGGGCCACCGGACAGTGTTTGTGGGGTCATGGGGGTGCGTGTCGGCTGTGGAGCGTTCTCTGCTGTGGGTGGTGGGTTCCGCCTCATCCGTTCCTTGAGCGTGTGGGAAAGTGGAGGGTGGGCTTGCACTTTGGTTTGGGGGGCTCTCTTTGGTGATGGTGAGACTCAGTCTCCGCTCGCCCTGGGAATGATGTGTCGGGGTCGCGGGTCCCTAATGTATCATTTTCTTTCCCGGAATTGTCAGCGGAGTTTCACCAGCACTTACTCACTTTTCACAGGGTGTGGTGGGGGAATTCTGCACTGGGAGTCAGGAAAGGGGACTTCCAGCGTTTTTATTCCTGACCCTGGATGTCGCTTGAGGAGGCTGGAAGAGTTGCCAGCACACACTCAGCCAGGCCCGTGATGCTGTCTGGACATCCTCATTTTACAGCAGTGGCCCCTACAGCCACAGCTGACTGCGGCTGCCCTGGGCAGGCATTGTCACTGGGTCCTTGTGTGCGTCCATGGCTCGTCTCCCATGGGAGCTTCAGCCCTGCGTGTTTGGAGGGCCGCAGACTCTTAGGGCCCAGTTTTTCCCCCACGCATGGTGTCCCGAAGGGTGGTGGCACACACGTGGAGGCTGGTGCCCAGCCCCCTGCCCACACCAGGTCCTTTGGGCCCCGGGGAGCCGTGGGGTCTGACTCATGGCTGACCCCAGTGCCGCCTGGGACTGGGCCGGATGTCCTGGGCTAGGTCACCAGCCTGATTTACGCTGAGTGGCAGGAGGTGGCTGCTCCCTGGCTCTGACATTTTAGGCACTGCTGTCCCCGGGACTAGCCCCATGCCTGCTGTTTTCCCGCTACTGTGTGAGTGGAGCGCCCCTTGAGCCCGCATCCCCCGAATGCCTCTCCCCAGCTCCTCCCTGGGGTCTTCCTACCTGTCCATCTCAGCTCAAATGTCACCTCAGGGAGGCCTTCCCCGAATGCTATGCAAAGCAGCTCTTTTTCACTTTCTGTCATATCACTGTTGTCCTTTTTCATACTTGGCACTTGTTCAGGAGCCGTGTTTACTTGCGAGTTAGCAGGTGCACATGCAGAACTCGGGTTCCGGCGGTGGCAGCTCCTTGCGTTCTCCATCTTTCCCGTTTCCAGGAAGACTGGAGGAGCGGACACTATGAGTCCCTGGTCTGGGAGGGATGCCAGCTCTGCACAGTGGTGAGCAGATGGGGACGTGCCACCTGCATGTGTTTCGCCAGAGAGGCTGATGGGAAGGCACCCCAGGGTGTTAGTGTCAGGGCAGGGCTGGACCTGGGAGCTTCCAGGGCCTCTGTCCCTTTGGTGGTCAGCAAGCGTGTCCTGAGGGTCGTGTGGCTGTGCGTGCAGAGCGGGACGGCGCTGGGTCCGCGCAGAGCTGGTTGCCACAGTGGCTGGGTTTCGGACTTGTGGTCAGAGTGGAAGTCTCCCTGGGAGTGCCGGCCAGTGTGGTGCATGTGACACGTGTGACGTCCTCGCAGCACCGGGTGGTCAGGGGCTTCCCGGGCAGTGACCTGGAGGCGGCCTTGGAGATACGCTGAGGGGCTGGCGGAGGACTTGTGGGAATGCTGTGTGTTGAGTGAGCAGACTGGGGTCTTGTCCCGGGCCCAGCAGGCTGGCCCTTCGTGGAGCCTTGAGGGATCTGAGCGCCGCGGGCGCCGGTGCTGGCCACGCTCTGAGGACCCGGCGGGGGCGTCTGCTGCACAGCCCAGCGGTGTTGTGAGCTCCTGCGGGCCAGTGCTCCCGCCGGCCAGTGCTCCCGCCGGCCAGTGCTCCCTCTGACGGTGCAGTTGTGAGCACGGCAGCAGATGCTGTGCTGTGGTGACAGCGACCTGGACGCTGAAGGGACTCCGTGGAGCATGAGGATGGCCCCGTTTCCATGCTCCGGTGACTTGCCTTCAACCCGTGTCCTCCATTGGGCTTTGTCTTACTGGACAGGCTGTCCTTCGCTTGGCCTCAGATGTCCCCTGCCCTGTTAGGACCAGTAGGGGTTGGGGGGCTCAGAGATGACTGCTCACCTCCCTCGCAGCCCCCAGCACCCGCGGGTGCTTGCCACCCTTGGCCCCGGCACCAGGGCTGGTCTGGTGAGTAGTGCCTTCCCTTGGTCTCTGAGGCTGACAGAGAGCCCTGCTCCCGGCCACCTGAAGGACAGATGATTGGACCGGGTGGCTCACCAGTCATTGCCGCCCTACACCGCTGGGGCCAGTCCCTTCCTGGCTGGCTCTGCGTCCCCCTGCAGAGCCAGGGGTGGCCCTGGCTTCCAGTCCTTCCAGCTCTGAATGCTGCATTCGTGCCCACAGTCCGACAGCACCCACATCCATCCTACATCTCTGCCCTCCAGTCCCTCCGCATGTCCTGGGACCTCTGGACAGGGGCCAGAGGGAGGCGCGGGGACACGGCCGTGTACAGGCCTGCACAGTTGTCCACCCCCAGGAGCCACCCACAGGCACACGGAAGTGGCCAGAGGTTCTTAATGAGCCCCGTGACTGTCCGGGACTGACGTTGGGACCAGTGGCCTGGAGCAGTGGCTGTTGTCTGAGGGCAGCTGGGCAGACCGGTGCTGTTCTTCCCGAGACCTTGCCCCCGGCATCCCTGTGTCCTTGAGCGGCTAAGGTAGACAAACAGGATGACCCAGGCAGACGGGTGGTGGCAGGTGCCGTGAATGCTGTGTCAGAGCTGGCACTTTTAAGGCAGGTGGGCGGGGGTGCCCCCAGTCAGGGACCTTTGGGTCCCTGAAGGCACATCCGTGGCCTTCATGACGCAGCTTTGGCAGTGAGGGGCCCGCTGCACCTCCTGAGACAGCCCCCGAGCCGAGCCCGGGGAAGGGAGCGGGGCTCTGCGGCAGCCACTCTGACTTCTAGAAAATACGGAGCAACCTTACAGGGGACCCCAAGAGCACATTTTCTGTCCGCCTGACATCCGCTCGCTCACCGTCCCCGCCCTCCAGATGTGACAGGCGTGTAAGTTCAGAGCTGCTTCCCTGAGTCTCTCTAGTTCTGTCATGAGCACCTAGCTGTTGTCTTCTGTGTCGTCGAGTGTCCCTTTCTCCCGCCTCTGTGTGCCAGGGTGCAAAGGTTTCCAGATCCCTAGACCTGGGGTAGCTGAATCAGCAGCCCATTGCCTCTGGCCCTTTAGAGACAGAACGGTCTTCGTGCACTTTTCTGCAGAAGAACTTGTCCTCAGCCAGCCAGGCACACGCAGGTGCTGGCGTCACCGAGAAAGAAGGCACTTCACAGTGGCAGTGTTACAGGGAAAAGCTCACGTGCACAGGCATTGCACCCAAAGGGGTGGAAGTGAAAGTTCCTTGGTTCGGCCAGGCAAACACACCTGTGTCCAGGTGCAGACGCAGCTGGCTAGGGCAGGGGTGGAGGATGAGGGCAGAGGGGGCCTGGAAGCCAATATTCTGAGGACGAAGTGGAGAACAAGGCTGGCCTGTTTAAGAGGACCCCCACGTCCAGCATCTCCTCTGGGACGTGTAGGCGAGGGCCATTCCATTCTTTACTCTTCCAGGGGCCCCCGCGGGCAGGGCAAGGGCTGGGGAAGCAGAGCTGGGAGCAGCGTGCCACAGCTGGTGTGGCTGCCCGGGCTGGGGAGGAAGTTCTCAGTCCTGGTCCCCCGGGGCTCCCCTCCAGCCCGAGCGGGCGCCCCTGTGTCTGCAGCCTTCGGGTTAGAGCGAAGGCGGGCTGGCACTGGAGGGCTGCCCACAGACAGGGGATGGCAGGACGGAGCTGCCCCGGGGCGTCTGCACAGCACAGGCCTCTGAGTCCAACGCCAGCTGGCAAGGGAGTGTGCAGGGTGACAGGCCCTGACCCACCGCAGTTTGGTTCTCAGCCTTTGCTGAGAACCCAGCACGTGCCCGGGCCCTTGCCAGCTTGGCACAGGGGATCGCTTGTATTGCAGACATTTCGTTCCAGCAAGGATATGTTTTTTAGGTTGTTGAGTCTGGTGACCAAGAGGCAGGGTGGGCGGTGAGTACCTGCTGTGTGCACCTGCCACTTTACTCACCTCTCGCCTGACAGGAGGCCCCATGTCACTCCTGCTAGAAAGGGGAGGTGGGCACATGCCAGAAGGCAGGTACGGTGAGTGGGTGGCAAGTGTCACAGGAGAGGCAGGTGATCAGGAGCCCCACCTCCTCCGGGGACAGGTTCCAGGTGCCCCAGGGTACAGCCACTGACTGGTGGCCCAGATGGGACGATCAAGTCCCCAGGCTGGGCCTCAGTTCCTCATCTGTCGGTTGGCACCAGCCCTGCACCACCCCCCATCCTGGGCCGTGTGACCCTCAGCTGGAGCAGTGCCGTTTTGGGGTGCCTGGCTGAGAGCACGAGAGACCCTTCCCCCCGCCATCTGCCCTGGGTAAGGCTGTGTGGGTCTGGGTCCCCTTGGCCCCCTACTGTGGGCTCACCTAGGTCCCTGGAGCTCAGGCCATGTGGGGCCTGCTCATTCGTGAGAGGAGCCCAGAGCGGAGGGCACACGCGTTCTGTGTCGGCGCCAGACTGGCAGGCAGAGGCTGGGACTTCGGGAGGGCGCCCTGCTCGTCCCAGAGGCCAGTTCACGCCGGCGTAGGGTGCCATTTCTCCTCCTCGGGGGGCCGGGCCCCACTGCAAGCCAGCAGGCCACTTCTTGATGATCGGGCACCCCTGGGCGTGGTGCAGTGTGGGCGCAGCAGACAGGTTCTGCACAAACATGCGACATGTGAGCTCAAGCTCTTTGACGCCGAGTGTGGTGACCTCCCTCAGACGCTCCGTCAGCAGCTGTTCCAAATGAGCCAGCAGTGCCATCGGAAGAGAAGCCGGTGGCACGTCCGGCCAGTAATGCCATCGGAAGAGAAGCCGGTGGCACGTCCGGGCATCCAGACCAGAGGTGGTGACAGCTCTGCCGTCCTGTGGGCAGGCTGGCGGGTGTGCGCTGGTTCTCAGCTGGGTCTTGGGGATTCTGAGTGGGGACACCAATGGCCTAAGACTTCCCAGTGGCCAGGCCAGCCCTTGATGTGCGCTGTTGTCCTTACAGCCAGGCGGGCCCTTGGCTGGGGCTGAGCTGTCCTCATGGAAAGGAGAGGACCGTACCGGATCTACGACCCCGGGGGCAGTGCGCCTCCAGGAGAGGCGTCCGCAGCTTTTGAGCGCTTAGTGGAGGAGAATTCCCGACTGAAGGAAAAAATGCAAGGGATAAAGATGCTAGGTAACCAGACCCGCCCTCCGCGGGCCTCCTCCCTGCAGCCCATGAGGCCAGCGCCCTCTGTCCCTCCTGGCTCTTGGCTCCTGCCTGCAGCTGTGTCCCCCGAGGGTCCCTGGGGGACTGAGGAGGAGGTGTGGGTGGGATGGGGTTCGGGGAAACTCAGTGTGAGGACCTGGAGATGGAATAGCCGTGTCTCCCAGAACCAGACTGGCACAGCACCCACAGACGGGGTGGCTGGCACCCCCAGGACACCTGGTCCAGGCCCCCTGTTGGGCGGGAACAGGACCCTTGATTTCCTTCCCGGCTTTTGCTCATGATGTCCCCTCTGCCTGGAATGAGCCTGCCACCTACGTGCGGCTTGGATGCCGCTGCTACGGGCGGGCACCCCAGGTCCCATCCAGGCTCCCACTCCTCCACCTCTCGCACTCTTCCTTGCTCTCTGCCGCCTTCTGCCATCTAGGCTGCGGGTGCGCACAGCCCCACTCCCAGGCTTGCTTCTTGCTTGGCAAGCTTCCATGGGAAGCAGATGGGGAGGAGTGGGCTTAGGTTCCTCACAGGAGACAGAAGCTGGGGTACAGGGGTGCTCCCCGTCTGCTCCTGTGGGTCCTGACCCTGGGGCCCTGGGACTGTGTGGGAGGCCTGGGGGCGTCTGGCTTCTGGGGGCCCAACAGTGAGTGGGCAGGAAGCCTGTCCAGGCCCCTTCCAGTCCTGGTCCTTGGTTGTGGCAAGGACTGGGACTCTACGCCGCTCAGCTGTAGGCCCTGGGGGTGAAACCGGGGGGCCGTTGGGCCGGCAGGACCAGCCAGCTGAATAACCCCTCTGCCCTGCCTGTCTCCCCAGGGGAGCTGCTGGGAGAGTCTCAGATGGAGGCGTCCCGGCTGCGGCAGAAGGCGGAGCAGCTAGTCAAGGACGAGACGCTTCTCCAGCCCGCGCCCTCCCTGGCCTCCTTCGATGACCTGCCCGAGCTCACAGGTACAGGGAGCTGCCCGCTCTGCTCCCCAGTCCCCAGCTGGGCGTCACCACAGCGCACAGCCTCGTCCCCTCCCTCGCCCGTCTGCCGCACCCATCACATAGGCTGTGGCAGCCGCCAGGAGGCCGGCTTTGGAAGGACTTGGGACCAGTCTGTCCCCAACTGCGGTGACAGCGCTGAGTTGGGTGTCTGAGATGATCCACCAGTCTCGGGGACCTCATGCGGTCATGGGAGCTCGCCGCCCATTGATTTGTCACATGAACTGAGTGGCTGCACCATGTGGCCGGCAGCTGTGTCGGCCTTGTCCCTGGCTTGTCGGGGACACTGAGGCTGTGTCGGCAGGGCTGGCCTGTGACCTGTGGCTGCTGCTTCAGTGGGAGGTTGCCCTGCTCCCATCGGCACTCTAGGCCCGTCCCCTGTGGACGCCAGCCTCCACAGCTCCAGGTATAGCCACAGGCACAGATACCCACTGCCTGGACGGACGGTGGGCGCTGACCTCCAAGGCCCACAAGGACAGTGTGCTGTGACTGTGCCCCACGTCCAGCCTGTGTCCAAGTCCCTGTGTGGTGCCGGCCCCACCCCCAGAGAGAGCCGGCGCAGCCCCAGGCCCTGTGGCGGGAGCAGGTGACCCCGGGCCTGGCTGCAGTGGCCGGCAGTGTGACTGTGGCCGGTTGGCAGCCCTTCCTCCTGTTTCCTCCCCTGTAAAAGGCTCAGCGCTGTCGCGAGAACTGACTGAGCCAGCAACACCTACTGACTGAAGTGCTGTGTCCCCTCCAGGGCGGGAACGTGGTAGCCAGTCCGCAGAGGGCAGTCTCTGCCCCGACCATGTCCCATGATGCCAGGACCCCTCGTTCTCCCAGGCCCACCTCCCGTTCCCGGAGTCTGCGGGCCAGCCGTGCTCAGGGACCCCTGGGCTTCCCCTGCCCGCTGCCCACGTACATTCTCAACTTCCAGGAAAGGGGGCGTGTGTCCCGACGCCCGCTGACCCCGCAGAGCCCAGCGACGAGCCGGAGCCGCTGCCCAAGCCGCCATCCAGCGTAAGTGTGTGGAGCCGCAGCGGCGGCCCCGGCCCGGTCAGCAGCCAGGAGCACGCCAGAGGGCTGCGTCGGGAGTGGGTCTGAGGTGACCCCGTTGTCAAGCGACGGCCAGAGTTGAGTCCAAGGACCGGCTCTCACTGCGGGGTGTGCGATGGAGCCATGAGCTGTGATGGGGCCAGGAAAGCAGGTGGAAGCTCCGTGAGCGCACATCCTCACGCTCAGACACGGCCCCATGACTGGCCGGGCGTCCCGGGACCAGGAGGGACCCACATGGTGTGCCTCAGTGGCTTCGTTCCACTGGTAGGTCAGAGAGAAGTGTCTGCCGCCATGCGAGTGACAAGCATAGGAGGTGACCAGGCAGGCTGGGCTGTGATGGAGCTGGGCTCCTGGTGGCCGTGAGGCGCAACTCGGCTGAGCGCAGATCCCGCCGGCCCTTCCCTGGACAAGGGCAGGCTGAGGGCCTCTGGGGTGACTTGGCCTGGCTGCTCCCCTCCGCTGGGGTTGTAGCGGGACAAGCAGAGCGGCTGCCCCCAGTCCTCCCGCTGCTGTCCACTTTCCTGTGCGAAGCCCTGACCCCCTTTCTGCGCAGGGCACCTCCTCTGAATTCGAAGTGGTCCCCACCGAGGAGCAGAATTCTCCCTCAGACAGCGGCGGCCGCACCAGGAACACAGGGGTGAGTGGACGGCGGGCCCAGGGCATGGCTGTCTCCTCTTGGTTTGAGGCCCCGCCAGGGAGAGACTGTCCCTCGGCCCTGGAGTCACTGGGGAATGCCTGAGGGGACACTCGTGTGTGAAGTCCCTGGGAGTGAATTTTCCAGTGGCCAGAAACACCGGCCATTGTGGAGGCAAAGCGTCATCAACTTGCAGGCCCTGCCGGGCGCCCCACCTGACCGCTCCGGGGCGGCCGGGGAGACAGCGCTCCTTCCTCCCAGGCTCCCCTTCAGCACAGGGTGTGGAGGTTACACTTGGTCTCTCTCTCTCACTCACACACTCGTACTTTCTACTCTCCCCCCCCACATGCTTACACACTCTCATATTCCACATTCTATTTCTTTTTTTTAAACGAAAGGTGTAGGCACTGGGCAGGAAGAGAAAGGGGGAAGCAGCTTTTATGTACTTTATTTAGTCGCTCACATTGCTTGTTCCTCCGGCCCCCCTCTTGGACCTGGAACCTCGGAAAGTGTGCGGACTGCGCCCAGGGTGTGGAGACCGCGGATCCACCAGGACGGCCCTTATTCCGCAGTCTTGCACACACATCCTTCAGTTAGGGGTCCCCAGCCCCTCACGAGTCCTCCTTCTCCAGGCGCCAGATCCAGGCAGTTTTCTCCTCTGTCCAGCAACCAGAAACCCTGAGGAAGTTCCTCTTTAGACCGCACATGCCAGGCTGCGCTGAGCAGATAGCACACCTCAGCCACCGAGGGTGACATCACAGACACCATGACAGCAGAGTGGGGGACGGGAGCTGCGGTGAGGGAGCGAGGAATGTGCTAGCGCGCCCTCCCCCGTCTCCCCACGGACTCCTCGCAGACCGTCGTCAGAACCGGCCACGGTTGACCCTCTGAGAGTCATGTTTAGACAGTCAGTCCGGTCGGACGCCCCAGTCTTTGTGCCTGCGGCCTTTTCCTGCTTGGGCAGATTGCTCCCCATCTCTGATTACTCCTGATCCCTCGGGCTGCCCTCGCTCTGACATCTGTGACTGGGTGTTTGCGGGGCCCGTCCCAGTGGACTGTGGTGGAGGAGGTCGGGAGGCTGGCTCCCGCTGCCTCCGATCCCTGGGCAGGGGAGCTGGGTCCGTGGGGCTGAGTCTGTGGCTGGGCGGGTGCATCAGGGCTCGCTTTGGGGTGCTCGGAGACTGGGGGACTCGGGATGGCGCAACTGAACGCCTTGCACTTGTGTGCTTGTCACTCACGCGCTCCGGTGGGACCCTCTTATGGAGTTGCGCTTCAACCTGCGTTTGATTCTGGGGTCGTCTGGAAGCTCAGGGACACTCGATCCCCTCCCTGGGGACACCGTGACATAAAGGCCACAGTTCTCCCTGCGTGGTCCCAGGTTGGGCTCCCTGGACCGAAGGAGCCCCACTTGGTCCAGGCGACCCTTTCTGGGTGCGCCTCGCGGTCAGCACCGCAGAGCCCCCTCCAGCTGTGGGGGCAGCCGCGACCTGGGCCAGGGTCCAGGCCCCGGGCGGTGCGGGAGGGAGGGACCCTTCCCGGTCCCGTCCCACGTAGCTAGGAATCACCCTGGGCTGGGCAGGGGCCGGAGGGAGGGACACGGGGTCATGCCTGACCAGATCCCTGTGTCCCCAGGAGCTGGGCCCCGGGCCCCATGAGGATGGCAACCTGCTGCTGCACCTGCAGCGCCTGGAGTCCACCCTGAGCGTGTGCGCCGAGGAGCCCGACCGCGGCCAGCTCTTCACCCACCTGGGCCGCATGGCCCTCGAGTTCAACCGGCTGGCCTCCAAGGTGCACCGGAACGAGCAGCGCACCTCCATCCTGCAGGTGGGGTCAAGCTCACCGTCCACCGGCGCAGACAGCACCCCAGGCTCCTCTGGCTCGCTGTCCCGTGGCCGCTCCCTGAGCCAGCGGCCCTTACCCAGCCTGTGGGTGGGGGACAGCGATCCGGTTCCTCCTCGTTCTGTCGCTGACTTGCATCTTGGTTCACGAGTGTGTCCAGGCCAGCCTGGCACAAGGCCCTGTGCTGCCCCGGGCACCGGCGCCACGAGCCCTGCTCTTCGCAACGCCATCCCTCCCGTCACCTCCTCCGGCCAGCCTGCCCTGTCCCTCCGGCTAGTCAGAGGCCAGGCTCTGCGAGGGTAGCTCTGATGCCCGCTTGGGTGCCAGGCAGGCAGGCTCCGTTCTGCTCAGCCACTCAGAGGCCCCAGCAGGCAGGTTCTCAGCTGTGCTCTGTGAATTACAGGGCAGCCACCGGCAAGGGGCACAGCTGTGCAAGGGGACACGTCTGAGGGGACACGTGCCACTCCACTCGTCTGTCGTGACTGTAGCCTGGGGAACAGTGGAGTCTGAACCCCACAGCCTCTGCCCCAGCCTAGGCAGCCCCCATTCTCCTTCGTCACCAGGGACACATCTGAGTCATCCCAGCAGGGCTCTGAGCAGCTGTGCGTCCTCATGAACCAATGTCACCTGATTGCTTCCCACGCAGACAGGCTCCGGGCTGCCGGTGGGGGGCACAGTGGGGGGACCTATAGGGTGGCCAGTGAGCCCAGATTGATTCCTGCTCCCTGCCTATGTGTTCTCCACATCCTGTGATGTTCCTCCAGGATCCCAGGCTGCGGTCCCTTTCCCAGGCGCCACCTCAGAGCCACCAGCACCAGGCCTTGACTGCTGGGGTGCTGCACACTCAGACGTGGTGTCCTCACAGCCACCTGTGGCTGAGGGGACAGGCTCAGGGACAGGGAGCCGGGGCCGCCAGAAGGCAGGGAGTTTGGGCCCTGCCTCCCAGTTTGCACTTGACAGCCGTCCACATGTGGGCTGAGTCCTTCCAGGAGGTGTGTCAAAACGTGTGTCTGGCAGAGGCCAGCGCGGGGGAGCAGGGGTGGCCGCCCTCTGGTGGCTCAGAGACGGTGGGGAGGATGAAAACAGAGCATGATGACACCAAGAGAGTCAGTTCAAATTGTCATGAGTGCCACAGAGGCTTCTCAGAGGAGGCGCTTGCAGGTTGTGTTGTAAACCAAGAGCAGCGGTGAGCCAGGGACGGTGGCGGGAGGTGCGCTCAGCTGCGGGAGAGGCCATGAAGGAGGACGTGGGGCTCCGTCCTGAGGATCAGGTGTCCTGAGCTGATATAGTCAAGGTCCTGCTTTAGGGTCCATTATGATGTGGGGGCTACGGCTCTGCATGGAAGGGCCTGTGGGACCTTAAGGAGGCGCAGTGGAGGCTGGATTACCCCCTCGACACTTTCCACCACCCCCACCCTGGCGTGTGCACCCCTCACACCTGCCCTGACTGCCCTCAGACGCTGTGTGAGCAGCTGCGGCAGGAGAACGAAGCCCTCAAGGCCAAGCTGGACAAGGGGCTGGAACAGCGGGACCAGGCCGCCGAGAGGCTGCGGTGAGCGAGGGGGCTGGGCTGGGCTCTGGGCCTTCTCCTTGGGGACCTCTTTTGGGGTCTCAGGCTGCACCCTCCTGGGTCCCACACCCCGCCTGTCGGAGAGGGGGCCGTGATGTCCTCACAGCTCCACTGTGTCTGGGACTTGCTTCTCTCGGCACCTCCGAGGAGGGTGGTGGCAGGAGGCCCTCCTCCCAGACTGGGTCCCGGGGCCCACGCTCCTGGAAATTCCCACGAGCCTGTGTCAGGGCAGCGGCCTGGGTCACACCCCAAAACTGATCTTGGCCCTCAGAGCCCCAAGGGCCGCAAGAGCCTGCAGCGGGAGGCGGTCTTCACTTCCCTCAGGGCCTTGTGACCCTTCCGGGACCCCAGCGCAGGCCAGAGGAGAGACGGGGCAGGGGTCCTTGTGGGGCTGCCGGCCACACTCCTCCGCTGCTCTGAGGTGTAAAGCCGTCTGCAACTTGAAGACCCACATGTGCTGGTGTCCCGGCCCCATGTAGCAGCCCCAGCGCGGACGGGAAGATGCGAGGGGTGCGGCTTCACCCTGAGTGCCGTGGGGCTGCTGTGTGCAGCTGGCGCGCCAGGGTGTGCAGACCCGCCCATGGGGGCCTGCTGCGGGCCAGAGAGCCCTCGCTTCCCCCCGGGGAGCTCTCAGATCGTGGACTGGTCCGAGGCCCAGCCAGTTGGGCAGGGCCAGTGCCGTGAGCTCGCCGTCTGTTCTCACCCAGGGAGGAAAACCTGGAGCTGAGGAAGCTGTTGGTGAGCAGCGGCCGGGAGAATGCGGGGGTGCAGCCAGGCTCCCCCACGACAGAGGCCGTGAGCAGGAAAGTCGTGGCCGGGCTGCAGCAGGTTTGTGGCCCCAAGCCACCGCCGCAGATCTCTGGGCCCAGTCCGTGCTCCCTCCAAGGTGCCGGGGAGTGGGCGCAGGAGACAGAAGTCGCGGCAGGGAGCCTTCCTGGGACCGCACATTAGTGGACGCTGCCCCTCAGCCTGTGCTGTGACCTCGGTCCAGCAGCATCACCTCTGCTAGATGGGACGGGACCCCACCAGGAAGATGGGAGGGTCAGCCAAGTGGGTTTGGAGCCTGGCCATGGGAACAGCCAACATTGGCTGTGGCTTTGAATGTGGCTGACAACTTTCTGCCTTCTAGAGGCT
This sequence comes from Solenodon paradoxus, assembly GCA_004363575.1. Taxonomy (NCBI): domain Eukaryota; kingdom Metazoa; phylum Chordata; class Mammalia; order Eulipotyphla; family Solenodontidae; genus Solenodon; species Solenodon paradoxus. Next base: position 99,029 of record RJWH01003393.1, on the reverse strand, counting down.
GGGGACCCCCAGGCCTGACTCCCGTCCCCCTCTTCCCTCCATAAGTTCCCCAGGAGGCAGCCCTCTTGCTTCTCCAGCAGAGGTGACATCCCATCTTCCCCCTACCCCCGGCCCCCGGCTCCCAGACCGCCGTCTCTGGTCTGCGGTGTGTATAGAGCTTGCCTGCAGAAGTCGCTGGGCCCCATGTCCCCCACCTGCCCGCTGGGTCCTAGCAGCCTGTGTGGGTCAGCGGAGGGCCAGCGCTGCATGGGCTCCGGGAGGGGTGTCGGCTGGGTCCCGGGAGGAGGTGGAGAGGCGGCTTTGCTGATTGCTGCTGTCTCCCCAGGCTGCTGTGACTGCAGGCCTGGCCCTCGAGGGGGGCGCCCTGGGTGCTGCTGAGAGGAAGGTGAGGATCCTGGAGCGGCAGCGCACTGAGGTAGGGGCCAGGGGCAGGGCGGGCGTGGGACCTCCTGCCTCCAGGACCAGGGGCGGGGCGGGGCGGGGCGGGGGAAGCACGGGGCACCTGTCCCAGGAGAAGCCCCTCCTCCTGGTCCGCAGTCCACAGGGCCCAGTCTGAGGGTGGGATTTGGGGAGCAGTCTGCCATGGTTAGGAGGTCCCGTGGGAAGCCTGGGTGCCCACTCCTCTGTCCCCACGCACCTGTTCAGGCAGGCCTGTCTCGGGGGCTCCCTGCCTGCCTTCCTCACCTCCCTGCACCTCCCTGTGTCTGCTCTTCCTCCCACTGCCTTCCCAGACCTTGGTCTTGCTGGGAGGGCTCCCATGACTCAGAGACAATAGATGACAGTCGGAGCACCGTCCTTGTGTGTCTGCCTGACAGTCTGTAAAAGGAGCAGTACAGCCCTGCATCGCAGATCGCCCTTCCTTTCTTTAAGATGAACATTTCTGCTCATGTCTGAACACACTAGCTGCCTTCACTTTTATCACACTGAGTGTCGGGGTGCTTTCCCCATCTTCCAGCTCTGAAATGCTGTCGCTCCTCCGCGTCCCTAGGAGCTCATACCTGAGCGTGGCGAGTCCTTAGTGCCTTTGCGCTGCGGCGGGGCGGCCACGTGGCCGTTTGCTCCCCGGTTCCTCACCTGTGCTCCTGGGGCGGGCGGGGGCTCTGGCCGGCGACTCAGATGTCCTGGGACGGACGTGGTCTCCTCTGTAGGCGTTTGCTGCGGACAGTCACTCGCGGTGATTCTGGTGTCCAGAGCAGGTTTTTGGGGGGGGAGACTGGACGCCGTGACAAGCAGCCCCCACTGCCCTGTCAGGAGACGTGCGCCCTGCTTCCGAGCTGGCGTGGGGTCATGGGGGTGCAGGTGACACCCCTCCCGGGCCCCAGGCGGCCAGGGTGCGTGCGAGGCAGCATGGGCGGGGCGGCTGGGCCTCCTCCCACACCTGCCTGTGGCCACCTGCAGCTGCTCCAGGTGAACCAGCAGTGGGACCAGCAGTTCCGCGCCATGAAGCAGCAGTTCGAGCAGAAGGTAGGCGGGGCGTGGGTGGGGCTGCGGGGTGGGGGGCACGTGGGCTGCCTGCACCTGCTCTGATGTCACTCCCTGTGCTGACTCCAGGTCGCTGAGCTGCGCCAGAAGCTGGCTGACCTGCAGAAGCAGGTGAGCGACCTGGAGACAGAGCGGGAGCAGAGGCAGCGCGACTTCGACCGCAAGCTGCTCCTGGCCAAGTCCAAGATTGAGACAGAGGAGGCAAGTGTGGGGCCGCGGGCCGTGGGGCCGTGCGCCCACTTCAACACGAGGGACGCTCAGCGGTCCCTTCACACATCTTCATGTCTCCGTCGGAATTCTTGTTTGATTGCAGGGGCCAGGGAGCCGCCCTGAGCTGCTCAGAGTAGAGACCTGGGCAGCCTGAGGGGTTAGAGGCATCAGGGACCAGATCCGGGAAGCGGGCCAGGCCCTGGAGGAGGAGCATATGATGCGGGGGCCGGGGGGCCCACAGAGGAAGGGCCTTTGACCCCGGCCCCTGGGGCTGTAACTTACATCATGGGTCATGTCTTCCCTTCCTGGGAAATGGGCTTGGGCCGCTCTTGCTGAACTGAAAAGGGGGCATTTCAGCATGAACTGCGTTTCAGCGGCACCCCCATGGCCCGACCCAGCAGGTCACCTGTCTCGGGGTCGCCTCACCCCGAGGACCCTGCCTGGCGCCTCTCAGCGCTGATGTCACACAGAACTCTCATCCACCCTGGCTGTTAGGTCCCTGCCCTGTCCTGCGCCCGTCAGCTGGGAAGGAGGGTCCTTTTCAGAAGTGTGGCCCGTGGAGGTGCCAGATGGTGACCAAGCACGCTAGCCCTGAGCTGCTAAGCAGGGTGCACACAGTCCCCACAAGTCTGCCAAGGAGTGTCCCCGAAGGGGGAGCAGCCCAGTGAGGGGCCCGGGCCCTCTGACCACTCCGCCCCATCATCGTGGGCTTGGGGCAGCGCCCCCGCCTGGAAGCTTCCCTGGACCTCTCGCTGCGTAGGGCACGCCCTGCCTCTGGCCACCTTTGTGTCCTCTGCCAGCTCGGGGCTGACGGCCTGGTTCTCAGTGCCTTCCTGCTTTCTGAGGCCCCAAAGAACCCTGTGCAAATCCGCGGGAATGACGACTTGTCCTAGGGCACACACAGGGTGCTGCATTCAATTTGGGCTCCTGGACCCTCACCATGGCAGGCAGCTTGGCCCGGAGGGCTTGACCCTGCTGTCTCCGGGGGCCGGTGTCAGCCCAGGGCCCCCACTGGCAGCATCTTCCTGGAGGACAGGCTGAGGACCCCAGGGCCTCCACGTCCAGGGAAGGTGGCGCGTGGGACCGGCGGGGCTCACGACCCTGTGCCCTGCAGACCGACAAGGAGCAGCTGACCGCAGAGGCCAAGGAGCTGCGCCAGAAAGTCCGGTTTCTGCAGGACCAGCTGAGCCCGCTCACGCGGCAGCGGGAGTACCAGGAGCGGGAGATCCAGCGGCTCAACAAGGTGGGTGTCCTCCCCACACGCAGCCCTCGCCGCATTCCAGCCCTGCCACGCGGGAGGGCCCTGCACATTCCCCAGCGCATGCCCGTGATCACGCCTCTGGGTCCTGGGGGCGCGCGTGCAGCCTCAGCCCCACCTCCCCTCCTGGGTGACTGCCACCCGCCTGGACACGCTGGTCCTGCAGTGTCCCTCCCCCTCACCCCCGGCCCTCAGCTTCGGGCCCCATCACATGCTTCCCATCCATGTGGAGTGGCTCAGGCCAGACAGCTGTCGAGGGGAGAGAGCGCCTGGACGGCACCTCCAGTCGGCTCTGGGAGCTGAGCTGGTGGGGCGGACGCTGGTGGGCAGCAGGCGGACCCCCTGCTGCACCACCCACTGGCTGTGTGAGTGTTTGTGCTGCTCTTCTGGAACCAGGAGTCAATGGGTGGCTGCTCCTAACCGGACCTGGTGGTCGTCAGTGTCATCAGGAGGCCCAAGAGGAGGTCCCGCCGCCCTTCCCCGGCCCTCTTAACTGCTGTCCGTCTCTCCCCGCCCAGGCCCTGGAGGAGGCGCTGGCCTCCCCGTCATCTCCACCAGCAGCCTTCGGGAGCCAGGAAGGGGCGGGCGGCCTCCTGCGGAGACAGGAGCTGGTCACGCAGAACCAACTGCTGAAGCAGCAGGTGAGGCAGGGTGCACCTGTACCCATCTCCATCCAGGCGTGTCTCCAGGCGGTGTCCCCGACTCAGCCACCTGCGTGCCCCAGCGTGCTGTGACTTAAAGCCTCATGCTGTCACAGTAGATTCTGCATCTCACTGTCACAAACGCGTCTCGAAGGAGCGCTGGCTTCTGCCTGACAGGGAAAGACCACCCGCGGAGAGTGGCAGCAGGCGGGCACCGATCAAGCAGGCGCTGGGCTGTGCAGGCCCCCTTGCACAGGAGGACGCCGGGTCTTCCCTTCACTGAGGGGAATCAAGAAGCCTGGACAGGTGTCAGGACCAGGACATGAAAGGGGACTTTCTCCTGGAGGGGCAGGGGGTGGGAGGAATGTTTCTGTGCTGTTTGGCACCACGCTCTGGACCCCTGCCACCCACGCTGACCCGTCAGCCTCTGACTGACCGGCAGCCAGTGGACGCTGCAGGCCAGAGGCGGCCTCACCGGGCCCTTCCGCGCACGAGGACCCCGAGCACAGGCACCGGGGCAGGCCGTCGTCCTCGCATGGCCTTCGCAGGAGGGGCTGTCTCCTTTTAGCCATGGGTCTCCGTTCAAGTGAAGCCTGACTCTGAGGCACAGAGCAGGAAACATGGGCCCGGCAACGTTCTGTGAAGTTGGGGTGGGCTCTGGACCCCCTGAGAACCGCCCGCCCCCGCAGGTGAAGATCTTTGAGGAAGACTTCCAGAGGGAGCGCAGCGACCGTGAGCGGATGAACGAGGAGAAGGAGGAGCTGAAGAAGCAGCTGGAGCACCTGCAGGCCCAGCTGGCTTTGTCTGATGCTCAGGTGTGGCCCGAGGGCGTGAGAGGGGTCCCCGGGGCACCGGCGGTCAGGACACCAGAGCGCCCGCCTGTACGCCCTCCCGTCCGACCTCAGCTGTGACTGCAGCGTGTCCTGGTGCCTTTAGAGCCGATTCAGAATTGGCCCGTAGGGGGTCCATGTCACAGGAGCAGAGGCCTGCCCTGCCATCCTTCCGTGGTGGGGCCAGGCAGGACAGCCAGAGCAGGCCCCTAGTCCAGCCCAAACCCTCGGTGGGGAGGGCCTGGGCCCCGGCCTGGCAGGACCCCATCCAGCATCTTCTTCCCCGCAGCTGAAAGCGCTCAGAGAGGAGGAAAAGGCGAGAGAAGCCCTCAAACTACAGAAGAGGAAAGCGAAGGTAGGAGCCGGAGGGAGCGGGCTCGCCTTGACTCTCGGGAGGGTGGGCAGTAAGGAGTGAGCCCGGCATGAGCCGTGCCGCGGGCTCTGCGCTGCCGTGCCCTGTGCGTGCACCGGCTCGAGAACCGAGATCTGAAAAGAGGGCGGAAGGTGAGCTGGACGTCCTGACTTGGCCTGTGGTGTCCAAGCCAGCTCCGGCCTTTCCTGCAGGCCTCTGGAGAGCGCTACTTCGGGGAGCCCCACCCAGAGCGCCTCTGCGGGGCCTACCCCTATGCCTACCCGCCTATGCCAGCCATGGCGCCGCACCACGGCTTCGAGGACTGGTCGCAGATCCGCTACCCTCCGCCGCCCATGGCCACGGAACACCCACCCCTGCACCCCGGCTCACGCCTCTTCCACCAGGTGAGTCTGCGCCCACCACCGTGTCTAGGTCCCGGCTCTGTCCAGGACAGATGTTGGAGTGAGGGCTCTGGCCACACCCTGGGACAGAATTCTCTCACTCATTGCCACTCAGGTGGGTCAGGCCCCTCCAGCCAGCCAGGCTGGCCTTTAGAGTCTGGGAGGATGTTTTCTTACCTGCACAGGTGAACCAGGTCCTGTCCTTACTATGCCTGCTCCCTTCCCATTCCTTTTGCTTCCTCTTCCTTTTCTCTTTCTTTATATCCCCTTGCTTAGCATTCTTCTCCAGAGAGCTGCTGTCACCTGTCCCATTTTCTCAGGCTCCTCTACCCACCCCCAGAAGCCCCTCCCTCACCTGGACAGTGACAGCACCTGCCGCCCACCCGTCTCCCAGCTCCTCCCTGCGGCCCCGTGCAGCCTTTTCTCCAACACCAAGTGCAGTGGGGGCTTCACAGGCTGGCTCTGGGGCACTAGAGACCAGGACCCATGTCAAGGCCAGGCCGCTTTCCTGCGGGGCCTCTGCCAGGTTACCTCTGAGCCCAGCCTGTCTGCCTGTTCGGTGGATGGACCGGGGTTCCACAGGGCTTCTGTGCGCCAGACCCGTGCTGCTGTGCACGGGCACCGCTGTTCTGGTTCTCCAGTGTGCTCGCGGATCACTAAGCACCGTTCTCTTGCAGCCAGAATACAGCTGGCGGCCACCCTGTGCAGGGCTGCACCATCAGAGCTCCCAGGTGATGGACTCGCCTGTAGTCAGGCCTGCAGAGCCAGGTAGGCACCGCCCCGCCCCAGTCTGGTCTTCTCCAGGCAGGTAACTCGTGTCTGCCGGGATTGCCATTTGGGGGATAGTGTTTCTGTCTCCTGATCTTGCTGGAGGGGGAGGCTCAACTTTCTGAACTAGTGTTAAAGGGAGTAATGGAGATGTAGGATGCAGGGTCAAAGCCATCCATCATCCATCATTCTTCTCTCCACCATTCATTCATCTGTCCATCATCCATATATCCATCCATCCATCACATGTCATCCCTTTGTCCATCCATCAGCCATCCGTCCATCATACATCATCCTATATCCATCATCCATCTCTCCACCACCCATCTATTCATTATCTGTGTATCCATCCATTATCCATCTATCTACCTACCCATCCATTCACCGTCTAGCCATCTATCCACCTACCCATTCACCATTATCTGTGAACCCATTCATCCGTCTATCTGCTATCAATCCATCCACCATCTACCCACCATCCCTTCACCATTCATCCATCATCCATCCACTATGGTTCAGCTTCTCAGCGGGAGATGAGAGCTGAGCAGACGGGATCTCTGCCCTGACGGAGCTCACTGTCTAGGAAGGGCGGCAGGAATGAGTTTAAAACTCACAGAGGCAAGTGTTCAGTTGCCCTCAAGAGCCCTGAAGAAGAGGAGCAGGCTTCCCTGAGAAGAGAGGACAGAGGAGCCTGTCCTGGACCTTTGAGATGCTCAGCCGGCCTGGGTGGGGAAGCAGGCTTGGAGGGTGTTCCCCTGGGGAAATGGCAGTGGCTGGTGGAAGGAGAAAGGGGGTAGGGCGAGGCCATTGGAGGACTGGCTTCCTCAGAAGGGTGACAGTGCTTAGAGGCGGCCCGGATTGCATTTGCTCTTTGGATGTGCCCTGTGCCGTGGTGTCTGCTGTGAGCTGTCGGAGGAACTCAGCAGCTGCCTCCCAGGAGCAGAGGCTGTGCTGAGTCCTGCTGAGGGGAGCAGGACTGCAGGCGGGGAGTGAGCAGGACCCGGGGTCTGAGCAGAAGAAGAGCATTCTGAGGGTGGTGGCCTGCGAAAGGAGGGCTGGGAGGTGTTGAGCCCCAGGAGGACGGGCCACGTGACAGAGGAGGGGTGGCAGGCCTGTCATTTTCTGGAGGGTCCCACAGCAGAGCCCACTGGGTGCTGCCCAGGAGGGATGGAGGGGCTGAGCAGGCAGGCTGTGCCCCTGACTGCTCCGGGACGCTGGCACGTTTCCCAGGCCCTGCCAGATGGTGAGCACGCAGTGAGCTGGCGCGGGGTGGCGCCAACGGCCTTGTCCTGTTTTCACTGTTACCGCGCCAACTTTCAGGGACTTTGACCCTGACTTGCCACGTCACCTGTAAACCCCCATACTTGTTTACTAGAGTCCACGAAAAACGGCCGTGAGTGACACCCCGCCTCGCCGCTGGCTCCACCTCATGTTGCAGAGCCGCTGACTTCTGATTCCCAGGAGAGCAGGGCCACCTGCTCGGGGGCCAGGGTCCCAGGACGGAGCCGAGGCCGCAGCTGTGCCTGTGTCTGAGCTGGAGTCCCTAGGCCGTCTCCAGAGTAGGGTGTAGCCCGCCTCTGGCCCCTGACAGCCCAGCCCTCTGGTATTGCACTAAATTCGAGTGTGTGTCTCACTGTTCCTCGAGCTCTGAAGGCCCTGCCCCACCAGGATCTGTGGACAACGTGAGCCCCCTAGAGGGGCGTGGCAGGTTCTGGGGCCCTGCACCTGCCACACAGGCCTGTGGCGGCCTGGACAGGGTGGCTGTCAACCCTGGGCATCTGTTTGCACGAATGTTGTACATAAATCCGAGTTGAAAATCACATTCTGTGCCTGGTATTCTTCCGGCCCTGGAGAGTGTCCTGCCATCGGTCAGCACGGTGTGCAGCCCACTCTGTGTCTGCCCCTCACCCTGGACCATGGTCGTGGGCTCCCCGTGCTCCCCGGGGCCAGCTCAGAACTCCTGTGTCGGGCTCCAGGCAGCAGAGGAGACACAGGCCCGGCCCTCCTCTGAGCCCCAGTCTCTTCGCCTCAAACAAGACTGAGGCCTAGACGCTGGGAGAGTTGTGGGAGGGAAGGGCATGGATGGAACTGGCTGCAGAAACTCCTGGTGGGGAGAGTAGCAGCCCCAGGCAGGGCCCCCCGACCTGCACCCCCATGGCTTTCCCTCGCTTCACGGCCCCCCGCCCCGCCAGGCACCCCTCAGAGACGCACACAGTAGCTCATCCGCTGCAGAAAGGCCTTTACTGGGCTGCTGGGGGCGGGGGTGTAATGCCAGTGGCCAGGGTGAGGGGAGGCCATGCTCCCAGGGAGGGGTGGCATCCCTGTCCAGGGCTCAGCCCGAATGCACAAGGGCTGGCTCTTCAGACAGGCTCGGGGGAGGTCCGCCATGAGGGCTTCGGGCCCCTCCGTCACAGAGATGCCCCCTGCAGGGAGCGTGGCCTTGCCTTCACCCCGCCAGTGCTGGGGGACAGGGCAGGGGGGCTGCAGAGGCTCCGTCAGGAAGGCTGAGCGATGGGGAGGGTGGGCAGGGGACACACACCTCGGCGCCCGCATGGTGGTCTGAGGCTGTGCTGGGACAGGGCCCCCGGGTCTGGAGCCGCTCTTGCCTGGGGCCCAGCAGAACTGAATCGGTCGTGGGCAGGACTGGAGAGCAGGGCGGACCCGCCAGCTGTCTGCTCAGCACGCGCTCAGGGCCCAGGGAACCGGGGGCACACGTGGGGTCACACCATATACAGCGCACAGCAGTGCAGACTCTGGTGGGCAGTGTGTGTGAGGCGAGGCTGGGTGACCGGGACGGGGCTGTCGGGCTGAGGGAGGGTCCTTCCTGAGCACGGTCCCTCGGCTGCCGTGGACACAGGGTGGGGGTGGCCTCCATTACTTGCCCTCGGCCTCCAGGGCCACCTGCTGCCTCATGTAGGCCAGGATGTCCGTCTTGATGGTGCTGACGCTGGTCCGGTGGAACCAGCGCATGATGGGCACCCCGTCAGGCCCCACCAGGAACTTCTCAAAGTTCCAGCGGATGTCATGGACCTTCATGGGCTCCCAGAAGAGGCGGCTGGGAGAGCCCAGGAGCTCGGAGGTGGGTGGGCAGGCATTCTGGGCAGGGAGGAGAGCAGTCAGCCCCGGCCCTCCCGCCCCAGTGTGCTGGGGGCAGGCTCTGGACCTTGAGCCTCTCAGCACCTCCCTTGGGGCTCCCTGGCCTGGCCTGCAGTGGCCTGGGGTGCTTAGGTCTGCAGAGCCCATATGCCAACCTGCCCCGAGCTGGCCCCAGAGCTCAGCCCCGCAGGCACTCACCTTCAGGAAGGTGAAGACCTTCTGCTCTTTCTCCCCATTCACATCTCCCTTCTCAAAGAGCTGGAAGTTGGGGACAAAGCCGCCCCCGGGTCGGACATGCCTGCAAGAGATGATCTCATGTGGGCCCCAAGGGGACAGCACGGGGTGGAAGGAGGAAGAAACAGAATGGTCGGGATCTGGGTTTGAAAGTAGGGCTGAGCGTAGCCGCAGAGGCCCCCTGCCCTTGCCGCCTGCCCGCCAGCACCTCCACCACTGGGCCCAGGGTGGGGAGGGTCTGTGGGCCCTGCCCCAGGAGAAGCGCTCACTTGAGGGTGGCCAGGATCTCCGAGTTCTCTCCTGGCTCCTGCTTTCCGAACTGGTTGGAGGGGAAGCCCAGAATCACCAGGCCGAAGGGTGTGAGCTCATCCTGTAGTGCATTCAGTTCTGGGGGACGAGGGGGCGCGGTGTGGAGCTGCCCTCACCCACACGCTGCTCCCGGCGCGGGGAGAGCCTGCCCCACTCCAATGGGGGGCAGAGGTCTGGGGGCCGAGAGAAGTGTGCTCCCTCCAGTCGGGCTCAGCCACTCTCCACAGCCAGGCCACAGGTGCAGTGGGTAATCCTTCCCCACGGCAGAGGCCTTCCCTGCTGAGTCCACCTTCTCTGGCGGGAAGCGCAGGCCTCCCACAGTCCAGCCGGCCCTCACCCGTGCCCTCTGCGCCATCCAGGGCTGACAGGACCCAGCCCGAAGTGGCCCACAGCCTGGACTGCAGTCCGTGCAGGGGTCTCCTGGCCTTGTCCACAGCCTGTGAGCACCAGAACCTGCCACCTGCCTTGTGCCTCTCTGTCCCCCGGCTTGTCACAGGAGTGAAGTACCAGGACCTCCAGAACCGATGAAGCACCCCAAGGTGCCACCAGCACTTGGGAGCCTCAGGCCGGCCTTCTAGGGGCGGCCCCGGGGTGAGAGGCATTTAGCAAGAGAAAGCCATCCTTCCTACGCCCCCCACCTCTCTGTTCTCCCATCCAGAAGATGCTCAGGGGTGTGGAAGGGTGACCTGGAATCTTTTAGAAAATTCCAACTTGGATCAGACTCTCCACAGAAGCACACAGCACGGGGGTGAGGTCAGCCGTGGGGCCTCATGGTCACCGCCACGCTGTCCCTCTTGCTCCCGCCAGGCCCGGGGCTAAGCTGTGCCCGCACGCAGGTCAGGCGGGCGCTTACCGACGTACTGGCCCGTCAGGCCTCAGTAGCTGGCCACGTTGACGAAGAGGACGTATTTGCCAGCATACCGCTTGAAGGGGATGTACTCTTCGCCGTCGATGGCGAGGGCGCCGTAATCGTAGATGGTGCCGCTGACGCCCGCGTGGCAGTCCGTCTGCAACAGGGCAGGCGTGGGGCTGAGAGCAGGTGGCCGGGCTCGGGGGCGCAAGAGCAGGGTCCCCCCAGGGGCAACCTGCTGAAGACCACCCAACCTCTGGAACCAGACAGGATAGGCCTCCTGGCTCCTCGTGCAGGACAGCCATGAGGAGGGTCCCTCAGCTGCGGCTCACGGTGCAATGTGACTCCTGGGTCACAGCGCTGAGCTGGAAGCTGCTGAGAACCAGATCTGGGGGCTGTCGTGGGACGAGGGCAGGAGCCAGGAGAGGCCTGTGGGAAGCGGGCGCCCTGAGTGCCTAGTGGGCCATGCCCAGCGACTCTAGCTCAGAAGCAGGAGGGCCTGCAAGGGGCTGCCCACCAGGCCCCTGCCCCATGTCCCAGAGCGGCAGACTCGCCCTCACTCTCTGGCGGCCCTGTTTCTCCAATGACCATCTTGACCTGGGAGGGCTGTTCTCATCGGAGAGGAGGCTGGGCTCCCAGGAAAGCGGGGTCTGAACTGGGCTCCCCTCCCCCTGGGCGCCTGCTCCAGGAAAAGCAGGGCTGCTGCTGAAGGCCGTCACGGCACACCCGTGTTACGCCTTTTGTGCACAGCACGCGGGCTGGTCACGATGGAACACAAAAGCAGCCACCGTGTGCCAGGTGACTACTGAGGCCCTTTCCGACCTGATGCCCTGGGAGAGGCAGAAAGTCAACAAATGCAGGGCCAGCCAGCAGAAGGCGCTGGGGGAGGGTCCACGCCCCCTTCCCATCTGCCAGAGGAGCCTGCTGGGCTGGTGCTGGGAAACCAACAGGGTGCAGGGAGACTAGGGGATGGCCGTCACTGCCTTGAAGAGGCTGCAGGCCAGGCCAGCTGGGCTCCCCCACAGCCCTCCCTGGCAGCTGTCGCCAGTGCAAAGTCCTTGATTTCTGCCCTGTGACTCAGTGGGTGCTGGAGGCAGGCCTGACACCTAATGGCAACATTCCTCCAGCCCCTGGTCCTCGGCCTCAAAATGCACCCAGCCAGGCACAACAAACACCCCCTAAGGGCCACAGAGACCCAGCAGCCAGGTCTCCCCCATGCCATCACCTCCCCCACCTGTCCACCTGCTCCCCACCCCACCCCCATCAGGGATGGAGAGAAAGGAGACCCGCTCTGGGCAGCTCAGGCAGGGAGGGCAAGGGGCCCTCTCTCTCTGAGCCTTGGTCTGCTAATAGGTGGGGCGAATGCATGTGCCTCCCGGATGGCTGAGAACCTACTGACAGACCGAACATTCCAAGAGCCTGGGGAGGGAAACTCACTCAGCAAGGATAAGCTTCCTCTGCCTGATGGTGCCCGGCCAGGAAGGCAAAGGTGAGGCACTGGGCAGGTATCTCTCAGAAGGACCTGGGGACTGAGCCTCCAGGGAGCCCAGGACCCTGCCTGTGCCTTGAACAGTGAGGAGAGGGAGCTGAGGAAGAGGCAGTGAGGAGCCTGAGTCGTCCCCCAGATGGAAAGACAGGGCGCATATGGTTTAGAGATGGAGGGGCCTTGGCCCCACCCTGTCGCCATGTGAAGGGGCAGGGGAAAGGGCTGAGCTCCAGCCTGGTTGCGCTGACTCCTCGAGGGCCTCTCCATCCTCCCTCTGGGGCCCCCCCACCACTCTGAGGGTCAGGTGCGGAGCTGTGGAGGGCCTTTCAGCCCGAGCCATCAGCCTGTGCTTCTGTGGTTCTCTGTCTGGTTTAGTCACCTAGAAACCAGCGGTTACCAGGCGCCCACGCATGTCAGCAGCTGCCCCTCGGCTCTTTCAGGGCACCGGGCAGCCTCCATATGGACAGGAGGGGACACAGCAAGGACGGCCCCTCCCTTGGAATTGGGGACAGGAATATTCCATTCTCACATGCCCCCCCTTGGCCTGGAGCTGGTGAAGTAAGCGGTGGATGGAGTCGCAGAAACCAGGGCTGCGACAGCTCAGCTCTCCATGGCCCTGGGAGGAGACAGCCATGCCCAGACTGTCCCTCTCCAGCAAGTCCCAGCTGGTTACATCTGATATGGTACCTCACCCTGTCTTCCCTGAACGCTTCCCACTTGTTCTCGCTCATCCGGCAGCCCCTCCTGAGTTGTAGGGAAGATGCAGACATGTGGTCTCCACCCTCCACTGTCAGGGGTCCAATCTCCACCCGCAGTTTTGTATTGATCCCTCCCTCCCTGCCCTGGAAAAGGCCTTGGGAGCTGGGGATTATGGGCTGGGCTGGACCCTTGGGAGGAGGCTGGGGGAAGAGCCATCCCCAGGGCCACTTCCCAGGAGCACTGGCCAGGACTGGGTCAAGGACAGGAAGGGGTGGGAAAGACAGGGACCTTGTGCCTGGAAGGGGCCTCCTGACTGGGTAGTTTTGAAAACGGAATCATGGAGCTCTAAGATCTTGAAGACTCGGGAAATTTTAGAAGCACAGAAGCTCAAAGTGTGAGCTGACATAGCCCGGGCCGGTGGAGTGTGCGTGTGTGCATGTAGAGAGGCTGCCTCCCACCTAGGAAGACGGGGGTCCAGAGGACCCACCTCGCACACACCATGCAAGGCACTGAGTGTGCCTCCCCCGGCTGCGGGCTGCGGGCTGCGGGCTGCACCCTGCCGTGGACAGACTGACGCTCAGGACAGACTACCTCCTGAGCTGAAGGCTTCTTTGGTCACAGCGGGTGGTGGGGAGAGACGCTGCCCCCAACAAGACCCCGCAGGAAGCCGGCAGATTCTGCAGCTCCTCTGGCGCCCCCTCCAAGATGCCCCGCCCCATTCCTGCAGACAGAGAAAGGGGGCCCAGAAAGTGGCAGAAATCCACCCCTTTGGGGACCTGGGATATGTCCGTTAGGCGTTCTCTCGGCCACAGACCCCTCTCTTCTGTGGATGCCTGAAGCCCAGGTGGGCATACCCACCCCATCTGTCCTGCTTGGCTGGAAGAGCCCCCATTTCTTTAGCAGGACCCCGGCTGCCCTCTAATGGAGCCCCACCTGTGGAGGGTGGAGACCCATGGGTGTGGCTGGGGTGGGGGAGATGAAGCATGTGAGCTCCAGCGGGACAGACCCTCTCCCACCCCATTCATCCCGTGGATCAGGCACCCAGGTCCCCGCTAGAGTTCATGGAGCAGGACCCTGGGAGTTAGGGCCCCCCTCACCCCTGGGCACTGGCCCTTTGGGGAGAAGGGGTGTCTGGACGGGCTCTCGGGGACACTCACCTTGGACTTGTCCTGTCCGCGGCCGGGCCAGACGAAACCAGCCAGGAGCAGCGGCAGGAGGCAGGAGGCACGGAGCAGCCGGGCCATGGCGGACGACACCTGCCGTCCGCGGTCCGTCTGTCTGTCGGTCTGTCTGCGCGGCGGGGCCCTCGGCCCTTTCAGGCACCGGCGGCAGCCAATCCGCGTTCGGCCTGAGCTCTGCAGCCAATCGCGGCCCCCGGTTCCAGGGGCGCGGCCCGGCCCCCGCGGCTCCGAGGGGCTGGGGCGCTGGCACAGGCGGTTCAGCCTATGTCTGGCTCTAACCCTGACCCTCTTCCCTCCTGCGGGCATGGGAGGACCTGAAATGTCCGCCCGAGCCCAGCTAATTTGCAGGGAGGGGTCTCTGGAGGTCTGCCGCTCAAGGAGAGGGACTCCTGGAGGGACAGTGGGACACTACCCTTGGTAGTCTGTGCCATGGTGCCTCCTTCTCGGGGCTGTTGCCTCAGCTGCAGACTGATGGGCTGGCTGCAGGTCTCTAAGCCCTTCTGGTTTGGACCAGACGACTTACTTCCCAAATAAGTGACGGACCCAGACCAGGAGTGAGAGCTGGGACCATAATCACAGCAGGTGCTCAATACTTGCTGCGTCTATCAACCTGTGAATTCATTTCTCTGCTTGGAGGCGCTGGTCAGGGCGGGCAGCAAGGGCTGGGCCAGGCATCCGGGACCCTGTGCACAGGCGGGAGCTCGTTGGGACCAGCACTTCCTGAATCTGCCCCAGCAGAGTCATCTGGGAATCTTTTTACAGATCCCAGACCTGCTTGCTAAGTGCTGCGCCAGCATCTCTGGGGCAGGGACTGAGAACCTGCCTCCACACCCCTTCCAAAGGAGGTTCTAGGCCACCGGCCAGGGTGCCCCTGGAACCCTCTTCTGACAGAGAAGCCCCTGCGCTGTGGTTTCAGAGGCGATTGGAGGAGCTGCCACAAGTTCCTCATCTTCTGAAGCCTTTCTACCTCCGTGGCCGGCCAGGTGATAGAAGCCTGAAGGCGAGGCAGAGTGACAAGCACACAGGGGTGAGCTTTTATTCAGTCACTTCCTTGCACCGAAGCGGGACCGGAACAGGACATAGAGTCCCTCCACAGATGGGGCCGGGGACCAGAACCAGGCCTCCAGCCCCAGACTCGGCCCCATCACTCTGTCTGTTGTCCTTGGAGGTCACGGTCACCCAAGGACACAGCTTGCACCCCTGCCCTTATCAGAGACGCATTGCTCAGCCCACAGCCATGCCTAAATAGGTGGGCGTGCCACAGGGAGGTCAGACTTTTCTAGAAGCCATAGTCCTGCCCTTCAGATGTGTCCAGCAGAGGTGGGACCCAGGGTGCAGGCTCAGAACTGACCTGAGGGGTCACTCTGATGTACCCCAGCCTTGCTGGAGTCCCCTGCTTGGGTGGGAGGCTGAGGAGGACAGGCCTGGCGCTGAGGGCCTGGGCATGACAGGAGACTCTCCCTGCGGTGGCTCTGGTCTGGGGCAGCACCCAGCCCCCCCAGCCCTCCACCTGGGTCCTGTTTGTGCCTTTGGTGACCTGTCCCCAGGAACCCTGTTTTGAAAGACGTGGCTTCTCACCAGGATGTCTCCTGCACTCAGGCTGAAGTCCACATTTCTTCACATTTCAGACGATGTCCTCAGAGTCCAGCCATGTCCTGTCTTGCCAGAGCTCCTCTTACTGTCCCCTGTCTTTGAGGACTTCAGCCCCCCAAGTGTTGCCGGTTTGCTTCTGACCTGAGCCCACATCCTTTCCCGCCTCTGCTCAGGTCTCCACTTAAATCTTGGGAGAAGGCAGCACCTGCCTTGTAGATCCCATCCTGCGCTTTCTGCAGGAACGCTTGGCACACTCGTCCTCCTTCCTGTCACCCTTCCTGTCACCTGCCTCATCTGTTCGCTACCCCGAGTCTGCACGGCTCTTGCTGCCGCCGCACCCGCGGGGCTCAGCAAGGTAGATGCTCTGCGACCATCACTATAGCAGATGAGCGGCGGGCTCCACGCGCTCGCCCCCAGGCTGAGAGCAGGGCAGCCCTGGCTCTGGGAAACCCGGACAGGTGACAGGAGAGGTGTCTGCGCAGGTTTGGGGGGCCATGCTGTGGAGGAAGCCGGCTCTGCGCCCTGACGCTGGGCGCCCGCACCGCCACGCCCTCTCTTGTGAGGCCCATCCCAGAGCTCGTGGGAGAGGAGCCTGCAGGTGACTTAACCAGGGGTTTCAGAAAAGGCACTGATGCTCCGTGTCTTTGGGGAGACGGAACATGAGTCCACAGACAGGAAAGGCTGCAGAGCCCCCACAAGGATCTGGCCCAGCGTACTGAGTAAGCCCGGGCTCCTGGGCCGCAGAGGAGCCCAGTCAATACCACTTCAGGCCCAACGCCATTTGGTGGCCCCGTTTTGCAATCGAGAAGGGATTGCAGAATCCAGTGGAAACCAGATTCCCTGGAAAATTGGCAGATGGGACCTCAGAGCCACCAGAGACAGGGTCCACCAAGAGGAAAGGTGGCCGCAGCCTTCGCTTCTGTGCCCGGGCTGTGCAAACACTGGCCTGGTTTCCTCGCCTAGAGGATGCGGGGTCTGACCCGTTGATCCCAAGGGCCACGCTTCCGGATGATGACTGACAGCCATGCTCGCCAGCAACCTCCGCGGCCAGGCGCCTGGTTTCAGGGACCTGGAGCCTTCCCTGTCCTGAGGTAGCTGACTTCCTTATCCCCCCGGGCGGACGCAGAGGCTCATGCAGAGAGAGGTTAAGTAACGTGGCTGAAGGTCGTGCATGTGGCGAGTGCCAGCCCTAGGATCCTGTTGGGGGCCTGTCCTGCTCACCTCAAAGCTGTGTTGTCCACCAGGATGGCCACTGGCCACGTGTGACGAGCGAGCTGCTGGAAGGAGGCTTCTCCACGCTGGAGTGTGCTGCGAGTGTGACACACACACTGCGCTTGCAATAGTATGAAAAAGCAAAAGTGAAAAATCAATGCATTTTTATATTTCTCTATTTGTTTTTAAAGGAGAGGTGCAGCAGGAATAAAGGCAAGTAGGCAGGCAGGCAGGGAGAGGAGGATGAAGCACTTTATTTTATGTTTAGTTGTTCACACTGGTTGTTTCCCCGATGGACCCAGGACTCGAACCCAGGGCATGTGGCCTGCGCTCCTTCGGAGGCTGTTGACCCAGCCACTCCTCCACCAGAGTGCTCTATCAATGAATTTTTACATTGCTATATGTTAAAACATAATTTATTTCAAAGGAATTTCATTTTCTCCTTTTTTCTTTTGAAAATGTGACTTCTAGGAAATGTTAAACTACACGCGCATCCGGGGTTATATTTCTCCGGACGGCGCTGGTGTAATGTACATTTGCACACGAGCTTGTGTGCGATCGCAGCTGACGGTGACATCTCAGGTCCCCAAGACCACATCTAGGATCGGTGAACGGCTAGGAGAAGTCAGCACACACTCATACTCATGCCACGACTTACAACAGAGCAGGTGACAAAGCAACCAGCCAATGGAAGGGGCTGGCGACCAGGAGGGAGACAGGTGTGAGTGCCCAAGGTTTTCTCCTGGGGGCCCCACAGGATGCCTGTGAGATGTCTACCGGGGAGTCAATCCCTGGGACTCAGCAGCTGAGATCTTAAAGGGTCCCAGGGGAAGCAGCACGTGAATCAGTCCTAGGAGCGCTGGACTCCTGCTGGAATCCAGTTTCCCGGACAACTCGGGGTCACAGCACTGCAGATCTGAGGGCCCGCCGTCTTCTCTCTTCTGCAGACCTGGGCTGAATGCAGCAGACTGGGGGCTCTGAATACGGGCCCATGGATTTACCTGAAACAGAGTTCGCTGCCCCTAGGCCTGCTTACTTGGAGGGCGTGATAGAAGGAGGGGGTTCAAGAACTGCCTCCTGCAATGCTCTGGTCTGAGAGGCTGAGCGACATGTCCAGGGCCCCGCAGAGAGTGGGCACCTATGTGGTCACCAAGTCGGTGGTGGGTCAAGTGCCCCCACCCCGTCAAACGTGCTGACATGTGCCTCTTCCTCACCTCCGGGTGGGGCCCCAGACAGCCCCACCCCTTTCCTGTTCTGTCCCCATCCCTTCAGCCATGTCCAGCCTGCCACCCATAAGCAGGTTCCTACCTGAGAGGTCTTGTACCTGAAGGAGGCCGGTGTCAGCTGGTATTCAGTGTCCAGTGACCATCACCCTTGGACTGATTGGAATCCCTGGAAGGTGGGCTCTGGAGTCTCATAAATGAGGGGAGACACAGCTTTGGGCCGGTTTTCACCTTGCACATCTGTTTTCCAGTTGTCGCATGTCACTGGGCCCTGAGCTGTGGCCCCGACACAGACGGGCGGGTGGCGAGACAGGAACTGGCATTTCTCCTCTGCAACCAACAGACGAGTCGCTCTCTCCAGAACCCGTGCATCTGAGAGGAGCAAGCTTGTTGGGGTTTGCACTCCATCTCCTCCATTCCTCCTGCATGAGCCCTGCCAAGTCAGGTCTGCTGTGCCCCCAGCTACAAGCCTCCTTCCCCCTCCACCCAAACAGCACCTGCTCCCTGCCTGGCCTCCTGGCTCATGACGGGACCTCCCCAGAGGACCCCGGCATCAGAACAGGCCCAAGAGCATCCCCCATCTGGTCACCCAGTTCCTGGGACCTTGCAGAACTTATGAGTTTCCGGAGCTGTCCAACGGCTGTGGACCGTGAGGGGCAGGGAGACTTCATCCTGCTGAGAGTGTCCAGTGTCCACGACAGTCCCTCAGAGTTGTGGCAGGAGTGGTGGGACACACGCACGCAGGCTGCCCTGGAGGAGAGGGCCCGTCTCTCAGAGGCAGCGGGTCAGGGGGCAGGGCTCTGCTTGGAGGAAAGACTCCCCCCCGGGGGCCCCAAACTTGGCGGGGGGTTGGGGAGGACCCTTGGGGGGCGGGAACTGGCACCTGGTGGAGCACAGCCTGCTGCAAACCCCAGCTCTTCCCTCTCACTGAGCGCCCCGCACAGGGCCTGCCGGCTGTGCTCCCCAGATGGAAACTTCCAGCTGTGTCCCCATCTGTGACAGAGTCTGCAGGGCTGAGAACCTGAGAATCCTTGGGCTTTGCTTTTCATGACACAGGTGAGGAGCCTGATGGTCCCTCGTGGCCCAGCCCACGGCTCCCAGTGCCACCAGCCTGCACCCTGAGAGGACTCGGCCAGGTACCACTTGAAGTCCATCTGGAAAAGCCTTGGCTCGTTCTCTAGGGCCTCCCAGGACAGTCGAGCACAGTGTGTCCAAGCGTCTGACCACCTCATGTCCAGAGGTCAACAGGGAGTGAACAGCAAGGTGGCAGGATTTGTGACACCCACGAGGATGGCAGCTGTCTGCTCCAATGAGTTTTCCAGTCGAGGAAGCAGCACAGAGAGGCCACTGAACCTGCCGGGGACGGGGGGCTGCTCCCCAGGGCCGCGGTTCCACATGCCCATCCCACAGGCCTGCCTGCAACCCGAGAGCAGGCCTTTGACACTGCAGATGGAGTGAGGGCAGTAGCCACAGATGATGACCTTTGTGCTCCGTGTGTGCACCCCAACCCCTGGGCCCTGATAAACGCCGAGGCCAGTGGGGGGCATCTTCCGGCACTGGAGGGCGCCTGGCTGTAAGGGCGGTGCAGGACAGCGGGGAGTGAGGGTCAGCTGTTCGTGCCCCATGACCGGTTCTACAAGCGGGTGCGGGGCAGGGCACGCTGGCTTGAGGGTGAGTGGACGAGCCTCCTGCTGGGGACTCTGCTTGCCAGTCTAGAAGGGGAGGAGGAGCAGCAGGAGAGGAGGTGGTGGGGAGAAAGGAGATACGGGCCCCCGGCCAGAGCTGCGCCGACCTCCCCAAAGGCCCCCGGGTGTTGTGAGCAGCCTGACCTCCCGGCCTGTTCGCTCCTGCCCCGTGACAGCTCCTGGCCATAAACAGCCTGTTTATTAACTGGCTGCTGGGCGTGGCTCCTCTGCTCAGGACCCGTGATCCTTAGTGAGCTGGGCCCAGGGGCCCGGAGCACTTGCCCCTGGCCGGCTTTTCAGGCCAGGGCGGGAATGGGGCCCCGAAAAGCCCTGACACCATACGCGCCACAGTTGAGGGAATTCAAGCTTGACTCACCGCCCTGCTCTCCGGAACGACGCCCCGTCCTTACAGCGCCGGCTGCAGTCAGGTCGCACTGTGACTCTCAGGACACATGCAGACCGAGTCCCTTCACACCGAGGGGCTGCTCCTGGTTCAGGCACACATTCCTGCACCTACACGCCTACCCCCGCGCCGGTTCAGTCCCTTGAGCACCCCATGCCCCCATTCGATTCCTAGGATTCCTGCCTCTCCTTCCAACCCCTAGGGGCACCCTACCCTCGGGCATCTTCCAATCCCTGTGGACCCCAGTTCGTTAGGACACCCCACACTCCCACTCAATCCCTAAGACACCCTATGCCCCCCAACCCCCTAGGAAACCTTACACACCCCCAACCCCCTAAGATACCCCACACCCCTATCCAGCCCCTGGGACGAGCCCCTGAATTGAGACACACATGCTCATCCGCACACCCCAACTGTCAGCTGTGGAGCGAGGCTTTGGGAGACCCTGGTGAGGCCCCCTCTGCGGGGTAGCACATGACCGGCCCCTGTGTCCGCTGTGGGTGCTGGTCGTCCCAGACAGCACCACCCCGCAGTGGGCCTTTCTGCAGGGGCAGAGCTGGGGCTGGCAGGGCCTCCCTGGGGCAGCTGCCGAAGGGGAGCGGCCCTGGGGGCTTTCTGGGAAAGGAGGGCATGTCTGACACAACACTGGATGAAAGGTCTCAGGGATTTGCAACTGGGAGTGGCAGAGCAAACCCTGTCTCACTCCCAGATGGTGGCGGGTGTGGTGTCCTTTCCAGGTCACCAGCGCTGGGCCTGAAATGGGAAGGTGTTGAGAGCTGGAGGGGTGCAGGGGCCTCTCCGGCTGAGACTGCCAGGTCGGCAATGCGGGCCCCCCACTCCACACCTCCAGAAACTTCTCCCGGAGTTTCCAGGACGCTACCCCACCCAGGTCTCGGAAGGTGTCCCTGTATTTCTCATTCTCTCTTTTACCAGTGGAATCTCTATGCTTTTTAATCGTTTGAGAGCTTTTATTCACATATGATTATATTCTTGTAAAATTAAATCTTGGCGACTCAGGCTAAAATCTTGTGTCTCCCTGTCTGCACGTCATTTCATCACTCCTCTCCTCCAGTATAATTAGCAGTGTTTCATCCGAGTCTGTCCTCCACCAGACAAGCACACCAGGGCACGGGCCCTCTTATTCTGTGTGTCCCAGCATGCCCAGTGTGCCCAGGATGGAGCAGTGTGGACTCGGTGGACGCTGTCCCCTTGGAGGCCAGTGAGGGAAAGGGTCCGGCTCTGTGATCAGAGGTGGCTTCCAAACCCACTTTGGGGCTCACTGGCCAGGCCCCTCCCCCATATCTACAACAAGGGCTGCACTTGTGTGTGCCAGACTTTTCTAGATTTTTTTTCAAAGGAAAGGTACAGGCAGGAATGAAGGTGAGCAAAGGCGGGAAGGCAGGAAGAGAGGAGAAAAACTATTTCATTGTTCATTTGGTTCTTCTTACCTGCTCTGGGATGCGAACCCGGGACCCTGGCATATATGTGGACTGCACCCAACCCTCCTCCACCAGGGTGAGCCCCTCTGGTTGTGTTGTAAACTTTAGCTTGTCTCCTCACAGTAACCTGCTTCTCCCCCGTGAGTGCAATTCAAATCAGGTATTAAAGCCAATCGATAGAAATAATCTAGGAGCCAAAGGTTTATCTCAGCGTTGTTTGTCACTGGAAGATGGAGAACAAGCCTGCCCCCCAGACAGGTCCACACACACGGGGCAGCCTGCTGGAGTCATGTGGGCACGACGGGGTGGTAGGCGGTCTTGTCCTGGACGTATGCCTGTCCTTGGAAACATGCATACACTATAGATGGATGCTATGTGAGACATTCACAGTGTTTGCGGTGGCGGTGACACTCTGTGGCTTTTCCTGTCCTCCTTTACACAGAGTCTCAGACCCAGCAGGAAGTTGCTGACTCCCAGCCCGGTGTCAACAAGCCTCCTGGACGACTCGCACACAATCCACTTTAAGGAGCCCCGTCCTGACACGTGTCCACGTAACTTTCCTCTGGACCAGGCAAAAGTGGCCGGGTCTCGGAGAATGGCTGTGGGTCGGTGCAGATATGGTCACTTGGGGAAGTCCGTCACACCCGGAGCTGCTGAAGTGCAATCTTTATCAGAGCAAGTCAGCCCGGCCCCTGGAACCTGGCTGTGGCTCTCGACTCAAATAATATGTCCCCTCTCCGGTGCCTGCCAGCAGCATAAGGCCAAGTCCTTTGCAGTCATTGCAGGGACATGGAATGGTGACGGGAGAAATTTTGATAAGCAACAAACAGGGACAGTTGTCTATGGTTTCTGCTGTGTTTGCCATGTGTGCCTCTTCCAACTCTTTCCTTAACCGACTTTCCCCTGAGATGGTAAAGCAGCTGACATGCTGACTGTTCCCTGTGCTGGCGATGTGAGCATTTCTTCCGGAGAAAGGACAAGAGCGGATAATGCGGGGCGAAGGGGAAGACTGTGCTGATCGTTCCTCAGTAGCCCCTCCGAACCCCCCTCCAGCCCGCGTCCCCCACTGCGTCTGCAGGCGGACCTAGATGGACTGGCCTTCGGACTCTCTTGACCTTTGACTTGTGGTTGGCAACTTTAACAGGTGTCAGCGTAGCATGGAGATTGTGGGGCAGCTGGAAGGAGAGGCTGAGTTGTTTCCTCCCCGCAGCGAGGTTTGATTTCTAGTGAAGGATTTCTGCCATGAGACTTTCAGCTGAAGGTATTCCCATGTTCATGTCTTCGTAAGGAATTTTTTTCCTTCTGAGTCCTCTTACATCCACAGGGGGCTGAGCCGTGTCTGAAGTCTTTGGCACTGGTAGGGTTGTTCTCTTGTGTGAGTTCTGTGGTGCAGAATGAGGTCAGACTTCTCAGGAAAAAAGCTTTCTTTTCTTAAAGTATTTTATTGCCATCACTTTGTTTTACACATTAAAATAAACTCATACTTGTAGTTCATCACTTGTGCATTTACCCCATTCCTTAGATATATGTCAACACACCAGCCCTCCGCCAAACCACCAAGTGTTCTTCCCCAGTGTCCAGTGGGCTCCACCACCATTTGCCCCCCCGCCGCCCATTCCCTTTTGGTCACCTCAGTTCTATTGCAAATGTCGAAGGGTTGGTTTTGTTTCACGTGTTCCTTTGTTTTGTCTGTTCACATTTCACCGATGACTGCGGTCATCTGGTAGGTATCAAAAAAAGTTTTTTTTACAAAAACTCATTACATTCCTAAGTTATATAAGCCAGGGCATGTGATTGAACACTCGCTCACACTTGGTCCACACACCTGGTCTCTCTCTCCTGTGTGTCTCCTCTGGTGCGCACAGAGGTGTGGCTTCATCTGAAGGCTTTCCCACATTCACCACACACACTGGTTCTCTCCCCATCATGAGTTCTCTGATGAATGTTGAGGTGTGAGTGTTGGTAAAAGGCTTTCCCGCTTTCATTACATACATAGGATTTGTCCCTGCTGTGAACTGTTTGATGCCACTGAGGTACAACTTAGGGGGTAAAGTTTTCCTACATTCAGGACACTCCAAAGAATTCTCTCAAGTGGGGATTCTCAGATGGGTGGCAAGATGGACTTCCCGTTAAAGGCTTTACCACACTTGGCACATACAAAGGGCTTTTGTCCTGTATGAATTCTCTGGTGCATAACGAGGTCTGAGTTCTGGAAGAAGGCTTTCCCACACTGATTACACTCCTTCATGAGTATCTTCTGATACTACTGAATAAGTCTAAATAGTTTAAACTCCTACGATGGGAACCCCATTTTGGTCATCTTTATGTAGAAGAAACAAGCCTGTGCTCACATGAGACAAGGCTACCCTTGCCCTCAGCCCCAGCTTCTTGGTCAATTTAATGCATCATGCCTCTAAGTACTCCTTGGGTCTCCGGGTGCCAAAAGTTTGCCAGTCTTCTTCTAAAAGGAAGCACAATAAATTCCATGTCTTTGAATACTTGTAAATTTTCACCCTCTTGTGAGATGGAATCTTTTCTTTGGGGCCTGATACGCATATCTAAAAGAAACACCAAGGCTAAAGGAATCCATTCTCTCTGGGCTTTGTAAGAAAATTTTATTTTAAAAAATGTAGCAGGAAATACAGAGACTAGGACAGGAAACACAAGTATACTTGGCTATAAGCAAACAGGACTTTGACGAGAGCCCAACTAGGAGAATGAGAAGGGACAAGGGAGAAATGGTGACTAGTGGAAACACCAAGAAGGCTGGCGAGGAGCAGAGAGGTCTGGCCTGGGGACTCCCCATCGCTGATAGATGCTATGGTTCCAGCTTCCAGTGTCTTTAAGCTCTTGTCTGTTCACCCAGCAACGCAAAACTGATTCTACAAAACCATAAATTCCACTGGCGAACAGGCCACCTTTAAAACTGGTATTTCAGAAGCCCCATAATAGTAATTCCTGTGTGGGTGTGAGGCCTGTAAGAGAAGTCAAATCCTATTAGAGTGTTAGAACTCTGGCTGCTAAGTTTATCCTCTTCTTCTGCATAGCTCACAGACACTGTGTCCATCCTGACGTTCAAATACTCCCACCACCTCGCTCTCTACCTGCCACAGGCGGAAGAGGAATTGCATTCAATCACACGGGTTCTGAAGCCAGGTTGCCGGGATTTTGATTGTAGCCCCTCACCAGTGTTGTGGGGTGGGGCAAAGTGCTTGATCTCTTCAGGCCAGCACCTGCCTCGCAGTGTTGGAGACTAAATGAGTCACAGATGCCAAGTGCCCAGAATACTGCCTGGCCCGTGCAATTTACTACCTATGACCACCTGCATGTCCGCTGCTCCTCCGACAACTCCATGGGAGCTACTTTCTGCTTCGCATCATCTTTTCGAAACTTCTGGATTCTGTTCACAGGGGAACTTAAGCAGCAACTTTCTCACCATGGGTCCAAATTCCCTGGCTCTTCGTTTATTTATAAACCTCCAACAGTGCCTGCCCACTGTCACACTCCAGAGCAATGCAGTGTCTCCTCGGCTCGGAATGTCACAGTTCTGCTGGCTTGGCTCCTAGCAGACAGTCGTCAGTCTTCAAGAGGCAAGCAGGTTTCTATTCTGCATCCAGCACTGGTCCCCACAGGCCCCAGCACATGGCTTCCGTCCACTTGTGCTGCTGTAATTTATAAGGAGAAATGGATTACTTGGCTTCTTCCTTCTTCTGGCACGGAACTCCTAAGCGCTATGGACTTCCCCAAAGGAGGAGAGCAATAAAGGTATCTTTTGTTGCACTCATGAGGCAACTTCTGGAAAGCGTCTGAGGCTGTGGCTAGAGGCCAGGGAAGCCCACCCTGGGAGAAGGGAGTTGGAATTTCTAGCCCACTCCCCTCAATACCTGGCCAATGAGTTCATCAATCAGCCTCCGTAATGAAGACTCCACACAACCCCCAAGGAGGGGTTCAGAGACGTCCTGTTTGGGAAACCAGAAGGGTCATGTGCCATCATGCCGGGCCCCCAACTCCACGGGGAAAGACGCGCCTTTGTTCCGGACCTGGCTCTGTGTATCTCTTCATCTGGTTGTTGGTCCCTATCCCTTAATCTCCTTTGCAATAAACTGCTGCTCTCGTGAGTAAGCAGGTTTCCTGAGCTCTGAGGGCGACTCCAGCAAACGAGTGGAACCTGAGTGGGGGGGCTCTGATTTATAGCCAGTTGGTCAGAAGCGCAGGTGACAATCTGGTCATGTGGGACTGAGCCCTCACCTGTGGAATCTGATGCTGTCTCTGGGTAGACAGAGTCAGACGTGAGTTGAACTGGGGACACCAGGCCATGAATTTGAGTTTTAAAGGAGTAAAGCTATGTTTGGGGGGAAGGAAGAATAACACAAGAGAAGTCAGGGAGCCGAAGGGCTGAGGAATTCGCACACTGGCCAGGCCTGGCAGAACAGCTGGGGCTTCTTGCCAGCCGCTGACAGGACTGGCAGTGAACCTCCAGTGAATATGTCTGGCAGAGACAAGTCAGCAAGTCCCACCAGAACAATGCTAAGGAGAGACAAGGTGAGCTTGGATCTGGTTGAGATGAGTGGAACAGAAAAATGGGGCCACAGAGAAGACACCATCAAAGGTGAAACAACACAAAACCAAGGAGAAACAAAGCGCGGCTGTTGTCCTGCTTGGAGCAATGGCATGGCCTCGCCCCAAGTCTGACAGAGCCCGCGAGCTGCTCTGGGGGTAACGGCCCACTGGGGGAAGGTCTGGGTGTGGAGACCGGTGCAGAGTCTGCAGCGCCCGTCACGCGCCAGGGCGGGTGGCCAGGCCAGGCGGGAGCAGGAGAGGGGCTGGCGCCCTCTCCGAGGTCAGTGACCGAGCCTGCCATGGCGATGAGTTCAATGAGCCTGGGGAGGGGTTACACGTACAGCGAAGATGAGGGAATACCTGAGGGGTGAGACGCCCCAGTGAAATTCTGGAACAGTGATCCATTAAAATGAGCCCGTGTGAGTGTGAGGACACCGGTCTAAGGGGTGTACTTTTTAGGGTGCACAGTTAACACAACAATGACTCTGGTATTAATTATGTGCCAGGGACATAGGCGTTCTCTATATCTATGCGCTTAAATCTCATTCCAACCGTATGAGTGAGGTATGGCCTGAGCCTCCCAGAAGCTGGGGGCAGGAGGCAGGATGCCTCCCTAGGGGCCCGGCCCGTGGACTCCGGGCGTTTGGACTTGTGTTTCACGAACTGAGAAACAAAACCACCCAGTCTGTCATCTTGTTTTTAAATGACACTCCTAGCAAACAAATACACAGTTAAGAACAAAGAGGCTCAATGATAATACAAGGGCAGTAGGGAAGGAAACGCTAAAGCGGGTAGACATTCTCAGGCCCACCCTCACGATTTCTTTTTTCCTTTTTGCAGAAAAGAATCGAGTCAGAAGTAAACCTCATGTATGGTTAAGTGATTTTTGACCAGGTCACTTGAGTATTCAGCAAGGAAAGGCCAGAGTAGGTTAGCTCCGAACAAGACCGGTTCCTCTGCCCAGTGAACCGCCCGGGCCCAGAAGGGTGGGCATCTGGCCAACGGACACGAGGATGCGGATGGGATGGGTTCCAGGGCTGGAAAGTTCCGGCGCACACACCTGGAGCCAGGACCTTGAGGTTCGCTGTATGTGTTGACACGTCCCCACTATGTGTGGCACTCTGTTTGCTTGTCCTTACAAGCTTGCCCTGGCTCGAGGTGGGTGCAGGGACTTTCCCGACCGGCTGCCACTGCACCCCCGTGAGTAAAAGGCACACCCTTCCCCTTTGGCCCTCCAAGTAGTGTGTTTGGACTATCAGAGAATTGGGTGAAAGCTCTAGTTTGAAGCTCTTCCATGACAGTCTTTTCGCAAACAGTGCTGGGAAAACTGGACACTCACCGGCAGAAGAGTGAGCTAAATCCCTACCTGACGTTGTGCACAAAAAGGAACTGAAAGCGAGCCAGACATTGAAAGGTAAGAGCTATGATTATAAAACACTTGGGAAAAACCCGAGGGTACAAGTTTAACGACACCGATTTGGCAATAGATTCTTGGAGAGGACACCAAAAACACGGGGAACAGAGGAAAGAGTAGGCAAACTGGCCTTCACCAAAATTTTCATCAAACCCTTTGTCCATCCACAGACGCAAGAGTGAGGAGACAGCCCACAGAATGGGTGAAAATATTTGCCAATCGCCAATTTTGTAAGAGTACAAAGTACTAGTTCTCAGTCCACTCAGTGTTTCACAGAGTTTCCTAAAACCCAGCCCCACTGACCTCTGGGTGTCATCACACCAGCATGGCCCCATTCCCCGCACTGGGCTGGAACCGCTCATGTCTAGGTTTGTGAGTGACACAAAACCCATGTCTGAAATGCTGTATATCCATGTGTTCATTACTCATTAGGCCATTCACTTATGAAGTCACTAACATTTACTGCTCACCCACGACATGTCCAAAGCTGATTGCCCAAGGTGCAAAGGGTCAAATGTGGCCCCTGACCCCTCTTGTGTGGGCAGAGAGAAGCTCCTTCCTGTGGAATCTGTACAATGAGAAGAAGGCACTGCGCAGACTGCTACGTTTGATAGGTGTTTGTCGTTTGTTTTTTAAGGAAAGGTGCCGGCAGGAATGAGGTAAGGAGGCAGGCAGACAGAAAGAGGAGAGAAGCATGGTGTTCAACCCAGGTTCTTGGGATGTACGTGGACTGTGTCAGGTGTACGTAAGCACTAAGCCACCAGGGCCATCATATAACTATCTTTTAATACAGAGGTTAAACATGGATTCCCCATGTTTCGGGTAGGGGTGCACTAAGCATTTGGCTGTTTTTCCTGCCCTATCCATGTCAGCTGGAGTAAGAGAGTGCTCCGAGTTTCCACACTATGTTTAAAGATCGCAGAACTGTAACCACCGGGAAAGCTCAGGAGCCATGAAGATTGCTTGGCTCTGCACGTTCCACCTGCTCGGTCACTGGCCGTCCTGCACAGATGCTCCCGAAAAGAAAAACGAACCCACTGGGGACGCGCTCATTTTCTGGGGCTCTCGGGTGAAGGCAGAGACTCTAAAGATACAGGCAGGTACGAGATGGAGCCAGCACGGGCCACGCCTGACTTAAAGATCCCGGGATCACCAGCATCAAATCCTTCCTAGAAGCTGAATGGAGGAAGGGAGCCTGTGGACAGTGGGGGCCTCCAGAATGAAGGGTGAGAAAACCCCATCTTTGCACTAAGATTCCCCACGAGGGTATCTGCTGTAGGATGACATACTGCAAAGCTGGAACGAAGCACCAGATAGATGTGCAGTCCTCAGGACCGCAGAAAAGGTCATAGGAGCGTGCCCCTTCTGACCTCTGCTCATGCCTCCCTGGGACTCCGAGCCAGGCTGGAGGCGCAGGCAGGTGGGAGGTTCTCGGGGGAACCCCAGGAAAGGGGCAGAGACACCAACACCCTGGACACAGAATGTCTCTCTGGAATCTCCCAGGACAGCTGAGGTACAGTTTCCGGGCTTCCAAAAAAGGAGAAGCCGAGCTGAGTCAACTGCGATTAGGCTGGGAGACGTGTGGCTCTGCTCTCAGAGGCTCAAAGTCATGAGTGGGAGAGACCGCTTCACGAAGCTTCCTCAACAAGCCCTTATCACATGGGATACACGTGTGCGATTTTGGAATATTTAATTTAATTAAAAATGTTCCTCAGACGACTACAGACTGTAGGACCCCATTTACACGAAGTCGGAGAACAGCAAAACTAATGTACATTGTGAAACACTGGGTCCGCTGCCCGCGAACCCGGACGCGACGCCCCATGGGTCCCCTGCAGTTTCCCACACTCGCCGACGCACGCCTGGCGCCCTTCGGTTTGCCCGCAACTAGTCCGAGGCGATGCACATGGTCAGCGGCCGCGCAGACCGGACAGCCGAGAGGCTGGCACGCCCAGACTCAGGTCGGGTCGGCCCGGGAACCCGGGGCACAGCTGGATGAGAATGTGCATGCGCAGGAGCGGCCAGGGCCCCAGCGACGCAAACTCCGTGCCCCGGAAGATCCCGCCGTGTCGGCGCCGGCGCAGAAGCGACCTGCTTATATCCGGCTCCAAACTTCATGTCCCATAATCCCGCACTGAGGGAAGCATGCGCAGGAGGGGCCTGGTGCCCTCACAGCAAACTCCTCCTCCCAGAAGGCCACGCTCCCTTCACAAATGCGCAGTAAAGGCGAAATACTTCCGATTGCGAAGTGTAAGTCCCAGAAAGCTACACTGAGGTGACGCATGCGCAGTTGAGCCCGGTCCTTCAGCCAGGCGTGTCCTGTGCCAGAACGCCCTGCTGGTTAGGCGTAGGACCAGGAAACGCCCAGTTCCCTCTGACGGTATAGTTCCCCTCCCAGATTACAGCGGGCTATGCACAGTGCACTGGAGTAAGATTACTTTGACTGCAAACTCCCTGTCCCAGAAGGCACCGCTGCGATGGTGCATGCGCACTAGAGGCCTAGTGGCCTGCGACTGCAAACTCCCTGTCCCAGAAGGCGCCGCTGCGGTCGCAGATGCGCAGTAAAGGCCGTGTCCTGTGACCGGAAACTTCATGTCCCAGAAGGCGCCGCTACGACAGCACATGCGCACTAGAGGCCTATTATCCAGCGACTGCAAAGTCCCTGTCCCAGAAGGCACCACTGCGATAGCACATGCGCACTAGAGGCCTAGTGTCATTGCTACTGAAAACTTCATGTCCCAGAAGGCACCGCTGCAAAAGCACATGCGCACTAGGGGCCAAATGGCCTGCGACTGTAAACTTCACGTCCCAGAAGGCGCCGCTGCGTCGGCACGTGCGTGGGGGAGGCGGGGGCGTTACCACGCCCACTCTGCTCCTCGGAAACACGCGCCGCGGAGCCGCGGGCTCCGGAACCCGGCGTTTCCAGAGCCGAGGCCGAGTCCCCTCAGGGCAAGAAGAGCTACCGTGGAGGGAAGGGCTGCAGCGTGAGGAAGTGGTGCCCGTCGAGGTTCCTGGGCCGTGACGTCTCGCCCCGGAACACAGGACGTTGCAAGATAAAACTCCGTCCGCGGCTCCGGGCGGGTAGCCTGTCCTCCCGGAATCCCAGGGACGGCCTCGCTGGACGGCGCGTGTCCCCTCTGCACCTGCCCGAGATTCCCGGCTGGCTTGGCCGTGGGCCCCAAAGCGTTTGGGGGCGTCTTGACCCCTGGGGTTGGCGATTGATTTCACCTTCTTGGCCAGAGTCGGGCCTCGGCGATGACACGTTGCTGACAAGACTGTGCACCGAGCTCGGGGTCATGGCTCAGTGAGGTACAACAGAAATTTGGCTTTTGTGACCCTCCCAGATCTGCAGTGTGGTTCCCTGCCCTCTCGCCAGAGTAAAACGGGGCGTGTAGGGGCGGCGTGCGGAGGGCTGGACTGTAAGCCTGATGTCCCAGTCATGCGACGCTGTCCCATGTTCCGGTCTAGGTTCTCGAAAATAAACCAATTCTGTCCTCATAACGACTCTAAAGTAGCTCTGTGAGTAACGTCACTGAAGCCCGAGGAAGTCGGACACACGCCTAGCTGCCGGGGAGCAGGACACCTGTCATCAGAGGCCACACTCAGGCCACCTGTCTTCCTAGTGCTGGAGACCACAGCACAACGATGAAATGATAAGGCTGTTTCAAAAGCATACTAGGCGCGAGACACTAGGTCTTTTGCTTGGGAGGCTCTAACATGTCACTCTGAGGAAAAAGGAAGAGCAGATTAAATTATGGAAAACAAAACTGTCCCTGTGACAACAAAAATCACCATAGAAGACTCCACTGGGAAGATGGACTATTTGCCCTGTTCTGCTGTCAAGTGGGACTGCAGACTGGGCGGTCATTCTGCACATGGCCTCCGCCTATTTGCAAGTGACTTTTGTCATATAAAATGCTTCTCTGTCTCTGGACCTTTGTGCTGTAAAGTCCAT
This sequence comes from Solenodon paradoxus, assembly GCA_004363575.1. Taxonomy (NCBI): domain Eukaryota; kingdom Metazoa; phylum Chordata; class Mammalia; order Eulipotyphla; family Solenodontidae; genus Solenodon; species Solenodon paradoxus. Next base: position 67,748 of record RJWH01003393.1, on the reverse strand, counting down.
TGTTTGTTGTGTCTGATCCACTTAAGATCGCTGCTTGCTGGGCGGGGCGCGGGGGTGGCCTTCTCTTTCCCTTTTCCTTCCCTCCCGTTCACACCTCCCAATTAAGTGGCCCCATGAGGCCTGCACTTTCCTGCGACTGGTTTCCCTCTGGTCTCACCGTCCCATCCACCTGTAAGGCTGCAGGCGCCCTCTCGTCGGCCCTGCAGACGTGCTCCGCTACTACTTTGAGTTTTTGTTGTGCCTCCGTTCCTCCTTTTCTTCTGCACGAGGGGGGCTATTTTCCACTTGAGCATTGAACTTTCTTTCCTGGTTTTCCTCGCATGTCTGAGTTGCCAGCGGTTACCGTGGTGAGCAGCGGGCGAGCAGGCGCGTGAGGTAGAGAACCGTCGCCCTCTGGACTTGCTTTCTGTGGAACACTTCTTACGTGCATCCCGTGCTGATCATCTCGGGACCCTTCCACGGGCGCACCTCCGTGGCTGCTGTGTTTTTCCTGCTGTGCCAGCACCGTCGCTGTCACGGCGCCTCTTTTTCTTTGTTCGGGCGGTTATAACGGGACATCTCTGGAAATCAGGTTCTCTGTGCCCCAGGTCCCCTTGTTGCTGCCACTGTGGCTGTTTGCTGTTCCAGGGACTTTTTGAGCTAATGTGGTGACGTCCTGGTTCTTTGTCCTGCACGGCACTTCTGTCTCTGCCCTGTAGCTTAGTGGTTAGCTACTGACTTGATGGAGACCCCGAAACATCTGCCTTTAATCTGCAGGGCTGGGGGTCAGCAGTGGGGTTTGTGTGGTTCTGTTGGCTGAACCAGGCACACAGGTCAGAGGTCTGCTCAGGGTTCCTGGGCTGGGAGCTGGCGAGGGTCTCAAGCTGCAGGATGTGGGCCTGGCTTGGAGCCTCTTGAGCTGTCTCCAGAAGGCGGGAACTTGGGTAGGAGAGGAGATGCTAAAGTGGGCCCCGTGGGAAGGCCCAGCCACTGGTGGCCTTGGAGGGGCCTTTGGTATCTTGGGGACAGAGCCCTGCAGTGCTTTGCGTCCAGGCCCCTTTCTGAGTGTTCTTGGTTTGGTCCCTCCTGCCGTGGTCCCAGTGGCTTTGTCTGAGGCTGAGGGGCCGTGTTGTCGTTTCTGTCGAGTTGTGAGTGCCCGGCCAGGCCTTGTGCTCGTGGGACTGCTCTCTTTTCCCGTCGTGTCAGTGCCCCTCAGCCCTGCTGGCCCTCCGTGATGAAATGCTGCTGTGTGCCGGCCAGCAGCATTCGCTTGCCTCTGCTGGGTGTCCAGACGCGAGCAGGACCCTTTGATTGTTTCCTTGCAGGGGCTTTGGACAAAGCTGGAGGTCCCGTGTGAGAAGGTGATGCTCTGGCTGAGGTCGCCAGGCCGCAGTGCCACCTGCCTGTGGGGATCCTGCGGGCACCAGCTGCCCACGGTGGCCCAGGTCATTGTCTCCGGCTGTCCCTGTTTCTCTGTAGAGACAATGCTATCAAACATCAGCAGGACAATTTTAACTAAGAACATCTTCAAATCAGCAGTTTACCCCACTAGTCACTTAACCAGAGACTCTGCTGGGTAGGGATTGTCAGGCAGAGATTTAGGGCTCGGCGGGCTGCTTCTGTCGGTGCGTGGGGGTGCCCCTCGGTGTCCTCTGTGGTCCCCCACCCGCTGCCGGGAGCCAACTGCTCCAACCTCAGCTAACCCCTCGGTTGCTGTCCTAGGAGGGAGCCTTCAGGTGGAGTCAGAGGGGCAGCTCTTCCCTGGGGACAGTGGGATGGGGACGTGAGTAGGAAACAGGACACAGCTTCATGTGTTCAGAAGACCCCTGTCCAAGTCTTGTTTGGCCAGGGTCACATCATGAGCCGATGGTTCACATGTGTCCTGAGCCTCCGTTAAGTGCCACCAGGCTTCCTCCAGGGGTGACCTGTCACCCACCTGACTCTGGTCTGTCTCACAGCGCTGGCCTGTGACCTCTGCACTTTTCGAAGAATAGCAGAAAATGACCAGGTTTCAGGTCAGTTCTTTGCTTACCTTATACTTTCCGTAGACTCACATGGAAAAGTACAGGAAGCAAACACTGAGATTAGGGGAAGTGTAAGAGAACCAAAGGGCTTAGTAACTGTTACCTGCAGAATGTGTGGTTTAAACATTAAATCGCCATTCAGCGATAGTTCACATGTGTGTATTTGTTATCTAAGTTTCATATAAATATGTTACATTACTGCATTTACATTCTGTTCTGTATAAGTCTGTAAATTAACAGATTTGTCTGATCTCTCCAGCAGCCATGGTGGAAAGGCTGAGAATATCATATACCTGATAGGTATTTTCTACAAAGTAAAAGCAATTGCATTTTCAGTGAAAAGGAAGTATTTTCTGCTAATATGTATATTTTTAGGTCTCGCTGACCTGTGGTGTCCTGTATTAGTGTGTCCGTAGGTTTTGGTGGTTGTTTCTTGAACTCTGTCGTTGAGAGGGCAGTTATCGTAAGATTGAGCCCAACTCCATAAGCATGATTCTTTGGGGAATTCAGGACTCCCTAGAGCAGAGTTTATCTGGGGCTAAAACCTATAGAAGATGGAACACTGAGCTTCTGTTTGTCTCCAGAGGATGTTTTCCGCGCCAGAAGGCAGTTCTTTAGCGACAGCTCAGTGGCAGCCGCGTTAGGAGCAGGGTCTCTGATTCTCCACGGCCTTTGCTGTGGCACCTCTCTCGATGCTATGCCAGTTCTTTCTCTGTTTTTCACTTTGTAGTGTCATTTTATTGTTTGTTTTTCTTGGTCTGAATTATCTTTACTTGGTATAAACATTTAAAAATACAAAAAGTAAAAATTGTGAATTAAAAGGCGTAGGGTTTAACATTCCCTTTCTCTTGGGATAACCAGTGATCTGCGATGTTAAGATGTTTTTCTGGCGCACCCAGAGGGCCGAGCGGGTAAGTCAGCTACCTCTAGCGCAGACCACGTTCATCCCAGGGATCCAGGTTCGCGTCCTGGGGCCTTGGATGCAACGAAGACGAACAGCTAAATCAAATGAAGTGCTTCTTCCTTCTCTCCCTGCCTGCCTCTCCTCGCCTTCATTCCTGCTGCATCTTTCCTTTAAAAAAATTTTTAAAGATTTTTTTTTTCTCTCCATCTGAAAGTTGATTTTATTGGTTTTAAAACATAAAAATCTCAGCTTTGCTATTTTCCTACTGGATTCCCGTTTTCCCAGTACCACTTGTGGGAAATTCACATACGTGAAACGCTGCCTTTACCGCATCCTGTTTCTGACTAGTCCCCCTGTTCTCCCAGCTGTCCGACTTTTTTGGCTAATGACAGAATTGACGTTCTTTTTCTCAAGAGGCACAATGTAGGACTGCACGTATCATTTGGTGACTGTGGTCACAGCTGTGAGTAGTCACTGCAGACTGAACAGGGACTTCTGTCACAGGGCCCTGTGGTGTTCGAGGACGTGGCTGTCGGTTTCGCCCGGAGGAGTGGCGGCACCTGGAGTCTGCTCAGCGGGCCTGTGCCGGGACACGACGCTGGACACCGACAGCCTCCTGGTCTCCATGGGTGAGGATGGCTTCCTGGCCGGCCGGCTTCCACCCAGACCTGTGCTTGCCCGTCTGTCTCCGGGGAAGGGCTTGCTGGACAGCCTGTGGGGTCCTGAAGGGCTGCTGCTCTCCTCTCCTCATCGTCATCAACCCACTTCCTCGAGTTTTCTCTATAGGGTGTCCGTCATCTCCAAGCTGGAACAAGAAGACGAGCCCTGGATCACAAAGAGAGACATACCCGTTTGGATCTCTCCAGGCGAACAAGGGCAGATGGAGGAAAGGGAGGTGAACACTCAGTCTCCCTGTTCTCATTCTCAGTTGACTGAGAGCTGAGACTATACCCCAGATTGAGAGCTTGTCTTCCGCCGCGCTCCTGTCTGAGCACGTCATGGGCACTCAGCAGCCAGCTGCAGTGGAGACTGTTCTAGCCATCCTCCACAGTCATCCTCATCCTCCACAGTCATCCTCATCCTCAAGTCATCCTCATCCTCCACAGTCATCCTCATCCTCCACA